>CM051391.1:6600256-6655256 GCA_028015245.1 Cardamine occulta | reverse complement strand
AGTAATGATCATCTTATAAAATTGCTCGTTAAGAACTAGATTAAATAATGGAAAACTAGTTATTGTTCAAACGGGGATGTAGCTCAGATGGTAGAGCGCTCGCTTAGCATGCGAGAGGTACGGGGATCGATACCCCGCATCTCCATTCTTTCTAAACTTTTTAATGAAAAGGCCATGTATCATTTTGTTCATCGGATATGCAAAATTTAAAAAATAATAATAAATAACCATTAGAAACACTGTTTACGATTTACAGACCACTTGACATCATTAACCCATCTAAAAAATAAGAGAAGAAAAAAGTAACAAAACATATGTCAAACTCAGCGGTCACCAGAGATTCGAACTCACTATCTCGAATTAAAATTTTTAGTTTTTAGCAGCCAAGGCTCTTCATGATCTCTTTAAACTTCTCAATCACAGCCGTTGGATCCGCCCGTGAGCTCGCCAGATGCATTGCATGATACTCCAAACCTTTCCACTTAGCTATAAGCTCGAAATGAGGTCTTTGAAACTCAACGCTCACTATCTCAAATATCGTTGTGTTTGGTGTTGCTGACACAATGTGAGTCAGTCCTGCTCCGTGAGCACCTATGATCACTGATGCGTCTTGGATGGCTCGGACTTGATCTTTCATCGACATATGTGCAAGCAAGCCATTCACAAGGTTAATCCCACATTTAGTCAGACCGGTAGAGCCAGCCGCGAGCCAATGGTGCAACGAGTCAAACACTTCTTCCTCGTTGGTGAGCCGAGACTGGACTTTACCGCCATGACGAGGATGGGCTAAGTAGTCTTCGCGGCGGACAAAGAGAACGTTATGAACAGAGGATGATGATGACGATGATGATGGCGGTTTTCTGTTGAACGATGTCTATTGACAGGAAACCCAAAAGCTGCTCTGATCATTTCGCCAAACTCTGATAGCCTTGCGGTTTTTTTATTGTCTGGGTTTTGCCAAAGATTGTGAGCTGATTCTCCCTTGCAGTCTATTTCTCCATTCAAGCCCTTGAAAAGTGCGGTTTCGTATCCCAATGGTGAAAAGAATCGCATGGGCGGAAACAAACTGGTTTGCTGAAATTTTTTGCGTATCTGATTCCGGAAAACAAAGTTGTCCATGTTTCCTCTAGCTGAGTCTGCGAAAAAGGTTCACAACATGGACATGGAAACTCCTATTAAAAACTAGAACCATAAACACACAAGAAATTGAGATCCTAAAAGCAAGAGTACCACGGCTAGTTGGAGCAAATGAAACTGGAGTATCCCTGCTCATGGAGGGATCATGACCACGAACAAGGAGAGGAGCGTACCGTGCAGTGCCCGTCAACAAAAACAACGTGCGGTCGCTGAGGCAAACCAGTAACTCTCGAGGAAACATAAGCACTGTACCAATCTGTCACCGTGTGGAAGAGATTTGCATACTCGAATCGAAAGTGATGAGCAAAGTTGGTTCCTCCACCCACTGGAGCCAAGCAAAAGCAAACCAAAACATCAATCAACAAGAATCACCATACATTACAACAAAAGTTTCAAGAACTATCTCAGAAACCACAACCTACTATGAACCAATGAATATCTCAAATTCTCAATCCAATCACAGAAAAATTCAATGTCAACCTAATTAAATTTACTTTCCAAATCCGAATCTTTCACAAAAACATAATCTAATTCAGCAGATCACAAAATTAAATGAACAAACCTCTTCACAAACGAAATCTTTAGTATCAACAACACGAATCGAAGAAACCAAATCCCTCATTGTATGTCTATCAATTCCACCTTCTTGTATAAATTCATTCAACATTTCATCATTCACCAACCGCCGTGAAATCACGCTTCCTCCGCCGATGCGACGGTGTCTCTTGAAACCTAACCGTGAAACCTCTTCCGCCACCTCAAACGCACCTTCTCGAAACGCAGGAAGCTCCTCTTCCTCTTTCCTCCCCATAACTCCCTCTAACTTCTCACCTCCTCTCGACATAACGATCCGATCCGAAACCATTCTCAGATTCCTTCCTTCACAAATCGAACTCTGTAACGTCTCACTATAGAAACAACGAAACCAGCTTCCCTCAACTCCTCCTCCACCTCCTGGCTTAAGGAAGTCAACTCTCCGTGTAAATCCATTCCCGAAGTAGCCTTCGCAAGAGCCATAAGGTATATTCTTCTGTGGCGGCGTCCATGGAAGGTAAGAAGGTAAGATCGGCCACGGTTTCTGAATCGCCGATTGGTTGTTCACTGAAACGTGAAATCGCAACGGAAATTGAGGATATGGCTGCTCTGGAGACGAAGAAGACGATGAGTGAAAAACGAAGTAGATGCAGAGAAAGAGAGAGTTGAGAAGTAACATATACAGAAAAATCTTCAGAATCCTTGGATTCCGTTTACTCATCTCTCGTTTCTCCTTGATTTGCGGTTTTGAACTGAGGAGAAAAATTTGAAATCTCTTTCTATTTTTAGATTTCCATTGTTTTCTCTCTCGATTGTGAAGTAAAATCAATCTCCGGTGATAAATTCAGGCGAAAATTCATCGGCGGTTTCGCCGAGAAATTGTTCTTCAAGATGAAAAACGTGAAGAAGATTCTGAATTTTGAGAAGCTGCC
This sequence comes from Cardamine occulta, assembly GCA_028015245.1. NCBI lineage: Eukaryota > Viridiplantae > Streptophyta > Magnoliopsida > Brassicales > Brassicaceae > Cardamine > Cardamine occulta. The sequence goes on along the minus strand of CM051391.1, from coordinate 6,652,653 downwards.
GATTTATTAAAGTAGAAGATTCCATCATTCCTCTCTTCTCTCTTTCTTTTGTTTGGCATTTTGCTTTTGACTAAAAATAGAATAATCACACCGAACCGAAACAAATTTAAATCAAATCAAACCGGAAGTAAACCAAGCGTTCGCGAAACGTTTGTATAACGCGTTCAGTTACTTTTTAATTTCCTCTTTCACTTTCCTCCAAATCACCGACTCAAAAAAATCTGCAATTCGTTTGTTACGGTAAGCCTTGCTTAATTCTGCTTACTTAGTTTCGAAACTTTAAACTTATGATGAACTAATAGTGTTTTGTTTATATTCATGTAAAGTTGTAACTATAAAGTTAATATTCTCTAGAAATGAAATTGGTTTTCGTGTTTATTTTTGCATTCGGTATGTGCTGCCACTCTGTATTGAAACTGATTTGCATAAACATAAGAGATTATTATTCTCTGATTCAATTCAAATTCATAAATCTATTTTTAGATTTTTCTTCTTCTTTTGTTGTTTTTTCTCCCAATATCGACTTTAAAGCTTGTCATGTAATTTTTTCTTGATCTCTTTACGATCAGTTTTTCATTGAATTTCTATTTGTTTTTTTTTGGTTTTAACTTTATCGATACGATACGACTTAAAAATGCATGTATTAATCTCAGAAAACGAAAAACAAAACGGATACAGATTCTTCCTTTTTTTAGCAAGATATTTCTGTATATCCTTAATGAGTTTTATTTTCTTCTTTTTCAATCTGCAACTCGATTTGTTAATAATCTTTGTTTACCTGTTAACTTTATTAATGACAATATCGAAAAAAGAAAAATTACCATTTATTTCATATTGGAAGTTCAAGTGGTTTCCTTTTCTTGCGCTCTAAGTTTTCAAATATATATACAAAAAATTTCAGAACGTAATGTTTATGTCTCTTTTCTTCTTGTAGGTAAATCAATCAATCACACATCTCCTCCAGAAGAAGAAGATCATAAGAGAAAAACCCTAAAAAAACCAGATAAAATGGATCGTTTGAAGAGAACATTTCTTCTGTTTCTTCTATTTATCATACTTGTAGATTCTCCAGTAAAATGCCATAGTTGGGGATGGTTCTCTTCTTCTTCAACAGAACATACAGACTCTTCTTCTTCCTACACTGTGTCTCACAAATCCAATCCAGAGTTCTCCATGGAAGTTTTCAATAACCCAAAAGCGGTTCAAGTCGTTCAAGACGCCAAAAACAAGCTTGTTGGTCCAAACACTTGCTGGCAAAATGCTTATAGACACCTCTTCTCTGGCTGCAAAGATATGATTGCTACAGAAGAAAAGAGAAAGAGATTTGCTTGGTATTTGAGTGATTGTTTTCTCAAAGACTCAGGACGACCGGATTTGCCTATCTGTAATGATAAATCAACAATGATGAGTTGCCTTAAGAAGCTTGATGATCATGAGCATAAGATCTATCTTGAATTCTTGATTGAATCCAACACCATCTGCCAACAATTACAGTAAAAACATCTCAACTTTTTCGACTTTTAAAAAAAAAAAAACTTTTGATTGTGTAATGAAATTCTAACTTACTTTTGTCGCAGGAGTAATGTATTCAAGAATGAGATAGAGAGGCTTATGAATAAGCTGGTGAGATCAGGACACAATGCAGAAGAGAAAATAGATATCTTGGGGAAAAAAACCGATGTTCTAGTGAAGAGCTCGAGCGTGATTCATGAATCTTTAGGGTCAATAGATGTTCGGGTTCAAAACGTAGCTCATGTGACAAACGCCATAGAAACTCAAATGAGTGGAGTATCTCAACAAACCAAAGAAATCTATCAAGAACAAAAGATCATTGCAGAAACACAACTGGTGTTAAGGGAAGATCAAGTGAAGATGACAGAAACTTTGAAAGATGGAATGGAAATGTTCAATGATGCGTATACTAAAATCGAAGAAGGAGTAGATAAATTGAAAAACGATACAAAGGAGATTGAAGGAGAGATGAACAAACTTGGGAATAAAATGTCATCTAAATTGAGTGATTTGCATAGTAAAGCTGATGATATTGGAAATATGACTGGTACTTCATTGGATAAACAGCAGAAGCTTTTAGATGGACAATCTCAAGCGCTTGATAATCTTCAGTTTCTTACACGGTTTCAGACTGAAGCACTGCAAGAGAGTAGGAGTACCTTGAAACGTTTGGCGGAATTTAGTCAGGAGCAACAGGAAGATCTTGCAAAGAGGCAAGAACAGCTTCAGAAGGTTCATGAACACCTGTTTGAAAATTCAAAATCAATGTTAGCAGCTCAGGTTAGTCACCTTAACCTTAAACAAATTTCAAAAGCAGTAGAAGCAAGATCACATAAAAAAAATTTTAACAATCTGTTTTTTTTTTTTGCAGGAAGCGTTTGAGGCGAAACAAGCAAGCATGTTTATAGCTTTGGATAAGCTATTTTCTTTGCACAATGCAATGCTTCTCGAGTCTCGGGTGATAAAAGCCTTCTTCATCTACTTCTTGTCAACTTTTGTCATCTACATGTTTACAAGTACAAAACAAACTTACACCATAAGACCAAGGCTTTACATAGGTAAGTATCATATTCCCTATATATCTCTTTCTGATTCCATATTTATAAACACTAGTCAATCCATTTACTTTAACAGACCTATCCCATTTCAATGTTACAGGTTTGTGCGCTACCTTAGCATTAGACGTGGCAAGTTTACGTTACGTGAATGATGCAGAACACCAAGCATGGACTATAAACCTTGTCAGATCTTTATTTGCTGTTCTTTCTTCAGCTCAGCTTCTTCATGCTGCTTTCACATACAGGTATGATCAAAGTACAAAATTAGATATGTTTTTGACTTAAACTTTAGAATCTCATATGTATTCTTGATTGAAAATGTAGGGACTATGAAGTACTAAACCATCAGATCCTGTTAAAGTTAGTTGATAAGGTAAATGAGATGCAAAGCAAGAGAGAGATCTCGTGGGACGAAGATACAGAGAGCGAGTTAGATTGGTCATCTTGGATTGATACAGATTTAACAGATGATGATGACAATCTTGGAGATCCTGATTACAGAATTCCACTAGAGATCAAGGACAAGAATCATGGTATTACTTCATCAATGACTAGAAGATTGTATAATTTCCGTCCAAGATAGCCAGCAATTTCTTCGACTAACGTCAAAACTACATTGGATTTTTGTTATGCTACTTGATTGTATTATGCAGTAATTAAAACTAATACTTAGCCACTGAATCAAAACTATAATTGTATGCTATTTCTAAACTTTTATTACAAAACCCTGAGGGCTAAGAACATAACACATGATGATGCTTGAGGAAGCAAATATTAACCCAAGTACCTAAGCATTTGCAGTAATGTATTTACATGCTTTAACTGTGAGAATCCTTTTGATACAAAATAACTTGAATTGAATTGAACTCACAATAGATGATCCTCAAAACTGATATGATCGATGAATTGTGTCAGGCGTGTTTGAAGAGCTTCATGCTAAGTGAATGGAAATAGATAGCAACCATTATAACTGGTAGAGTCAAAGGAACCAAGAAGCAGTAGTGCCTATCATTCGACGCCATGGCTACAACAAAGACGAATCCGAATATGGAAACAGAACCAATGATCACGAACAAATATCCCAAAAACAATTCTCTCGTCGTAGCTAAACAAAATCCCGGAAGCTTCATCGTAAGATCTGAGAATTTTTTTTTTCTTTTTCTTTATTTTCAATTGTTCCGAGAAAATGAAAATGTTGTAAAAACAACCATCCAGATTTAAATAGTTTTATGTTTCAATTAAAAAGCACACAAAGAGTTTTTAAAAGCAACAACAAATGTGAACCCCCATGATACAAATTTATGTCCAATAATTTTACCTCTCTTGTTCTTTTTTATTTTTTTTTGGGCTAAGAACTACAAAGGTAAGGAAGAATATGAACATACAAAACCCCAACAGAAACTCATCTCTGCAAAGAATCCCAAGAACTGTTAGGAGGACAAAAATTCTAAGGACTCAGCAAAGAAATCCTACTGGCGTGGGTGATGGGATCAATGTGATCACATTAGTAGAAGAGAGGCAAGAACCGTAGCGAATGCAGAAAGAAGAAGAGGTAAAGCTACTCGGGTTTGTCCGTTGGGAGTTTTTTCACCTGTTGATTGAGCTCCAGGGGTGGTGGTTGGGGCTCTGGCTGTGACTGGAGGTAATGGTGGTTCAGTGACATCAGCATCTGTGATAACTGGGTTTGGTGCTTCTGCTGGAGGTAAAGAATCAGGATTCACGATGGTTAAGAGGCTAGCGGGCTTAACCGGGCTCATGTAAGGAGGTTGATCTTTGCGGGAAACGCACCGGTTCCCTGAGAAAGAACAACATCAAAAGTTTTAAAATGTAAGTGAAAACAGAGAAACCTTTTGAGTTATTACTTTTGGTTTTTCACTTTACTTTTGTATCTTGCAGCAGTGAGAGGGAACTCAGTGATGGTTCCATTGATAAGAGCTCCAATAACATGCGAGTTTATCTCTACGGTTGCATCAGATAAGAAATCCCATGGCTGAGAAATATACTCGTTCCTGAACAATTCAACGTAAACGGCAAGCTGAAACTTTTGCAGCCTCTCCACTAGTTTAGTTTGTCCAGTGGTGAAACTGTCGCTGGTGGGGAAGACTGATTTTTTCCTTATGACAACAGCATCAGCAAATTTCTTAACGTCTTCAATTGCAGAGTCGAGGATGTCGCGGATGGTTTCATCGACTTTGTATACTGTCTCGTACCGGCTCTGTTTCTTGAAGTTTATCAAGACTGAGCTATTAGTTGACTGAATCATAACCCTTTTGGTTGTTGTTGTACTGTTGCTGTAACCAGCTTCCGTGAGTGTATCGAGAACTGCTTTAACAACGTCAAGCCCTTGCTTCTCTCTTAGGTATGATGCATTCTGAAGGAAACAAATCGTAGTTGTTGTAACCATTGAAACAAATGCTGAAGATCAATAAAAATCTAAAAATGATTGTAGAACTTACCTCTACAATGATCAAAACACCGCAGAGAGAGCTGGAGTTTTTTGCCAAGTCCAAGAAATCAGAAAGCGAAACAAGTTTTCCGGAACTTCTCTCCCTTGGATTCCTAAACAAGTTGTAATCCCTGCTGTAAGGGTTTTCAATAGCAGCTGCATAGTAGTAGAAGCATAAGTTTTTAAACATTAAAGAGAGAGGTTTCAAGGATCTACCAAGATAACACACTGGCTAGAGTAAGAATGCCAAAAGAAGAAGACACAGTCTTAAAAAAATGTGTGGGAAACTTACGCTTCAAGGTCTGAATCTCAGACCATGCCAGACTAAAGCTGTATATTCCAGAAAGTGGGCCAATCTCAGGAACAGTTGAAGAACGGTTTCTAAAAGGACTTTGAACGACGTTCGTGCTCTCCCCAAGATCAATTGAACTTGAGCAAAACGGAATCCCGTCTGATGACAATTGAAGAGAACAATCGATTACATCAGCACCATCTTTGATAGCCTTTGAATAGGCCAAGTCAGTACAGCCAGGGTAGTCTCCACTTGCTCCATTTTTGGATATAACAAGAAAATCCACTGTGACATGAAGAAGATAAAAAATTTATACAACGTTAGTTATTGTGACATGGTGCTAATATGTAGCCAGTAAAATGCATATGAATTAATTCACATATACCTTGTGTTGAAGCATTACTTCCAAGATGGGAGAAGCAGTCTGAGGAACAAGAAAATTTTAAAACAATTTAGAAGATTATATGTGAAATGTAGATTTGATAGAGAAGAAGAGATTTGCTTACCGACAGCCGAAGATGCGGTTAGTGGAAAATCAGATAGCACACCATCCACGGAGAAATTCCCATTGTCCATGAAAGACAAGTACTCAGCTAAGGGATCAGAACTGTAGTTGTATGCAATATCAAAGTCGTTGGCAAAACCTGATGCATATACTTCTAATCCTGCTTTGTGAGCATCTTGAACAAAAGATGTATGGGGAAGTAAGTATTGGCTTTCGACCGGCCATATGTAAGACTTAGGAACAAGAATTCCTGAAGCAAATGTCTTGATGAAAGTTAGGTTTCCCGCAAGAGATCCATAGGTTTGGTTAGTTGATACATCAACATCACCTTTCTTGAGAAACCGGAACACAAACTTTGGCCCTTTACGTCCAAAACGACTACCAATATTCCGAAAGAAATTCACTTCAGGGGAAGAGAGGTAGCCAATAGTCACAGTTTTGGAAACTGATAGTAGAAAGCTGCTCATGCTCATATTGTGTTGCGTATAGAATGCATCATGCTGAATGAAGAACAACAATGTTAGAATAAGCTGAGATCTTTCACTGCAACAAGAAAGGGAAATAGCAAAAAAAAAACTTACTGACATAAGAATTACCTGAACATTTAACCAAAAACCAGCAGGTTTCAACTGTGTAGCTATATCTTGAACTGTTGGAATCGTGTAAGCGTTGCCATCGAATGCATCTGACCGTGATAATACTTCTCGAATCACTACACAGGTGAAAATGATTTGTATGACGATACAAGCAAGTTACACAACTTAATGAACAGCAGAAAGCAGATCTAACTACACTAAAATGTACTCAAATTCAATATATATACTGAATCCAATAGTATAATGGAAAAAAAGGAACACTCAACCTCACTACAGAGGAGCCAAAAAAGGTAAAAAAAGATGCACAACAGTGAGCTTGAAACTTACAGAAAACGTTTATCAGTTCCCTCGAGGTGAAATCAATGGTGAACCAATCTTGAGTAGGGACTCCATCAAGCAAGTAAGAATTTTTCCGTTTATGGTAAACATTTTGGATGTTAGAAGCATGCATCATATTCACATGAGGGAAACAAATCCCAATTCTATCTTTTGTTAGTTGAACATCACACCAGAGAATAGCATCAGGCACACTAGTCAGTGTTGCAAAACTGTAAGCATAGATACTTGAATCTGGCAACAACCCAGAAAACCCACCACGAGCAATGACACGAGGAGCAGCTCCTACAGAATAGTAATCAAGAAAAGGATTAAAACAGAAACAAAATCTGATGAAACCTATTTCTGGAAACTTTCCCTTGGATAGCTAAAAAGCTGAAAATACACAAACTTTGATTTCTCTTTGAATCAGATTGAGTAGCAAAGGAAGCAACTTTTCTAATGATTTCTCGATTTACAGTTAAAGATATTGAAAAAATAGAAGGAGATGAAGATAGAAGGAACTTACCAGTTAGTGTCTGCCATGGACTTTTAGATCTTTGAGCAACGAGTTGAGTAGCTAGGAACTGAATCAAAATGAGAGCAAAAAGAAGAAACTTTGAAGCTCGTAAGTCATGCATTGGTGGGTTTTCTCGTATGTGTGTCATCGGTAAAACCTGAGTTGTCCCGGCGGCGACTTTACCAACTTCGACCGAACGAGATTTTCTCAGAGAGCGTGAGAGAGAGAGAGAGAGTAGAAAGAAAGCTTTTTGGATTGTGGGATTTCTAATTTATATATGATCGTTCATTTTTTTTAAAAGAAAAACCCGAAAAGCAAAAAAAACTTCATACTTTTTTATTTTTTTGACTTGTTGGTTTTGACACACTTCCCACTTAAGTAGAAATACATCAACTAAAAACATTCCCACTAAATAAATCTCTAATCAGTTGGCAAAACAAACAAACAAAAAAGCCTGTGTTTATAATCATGTATTCATATAAGTGGGAGTGAACATCATCGATTCCAGCGGGCGATCACAAAGAAAAAAAAGAGTTACGGAGAAAACAGAGAATTTTAATTTGGAAATAAAAAGATTATATATCATGCAAAAACTTCGACCAAATATATATTTTTACGGTAAAAATTATTTTGTTAACGTGAATAAAGAAAATTAAGATATAAACAGTTTGTTAACCAAACTAGAAGATAGATTAGATGGTCGATGACTAGTTAAAATATGGCTGTTTTATTGTTGCTTTTAAAATATGGCAGATATGTATTTCTTCAAACTTTTTCATCTATCTTTTGATGTCTCTATATAGGTTAAGAACTGATATTTCATCATAGTCTCTATTAATTAAGTTGAAAGAACTTGACAATCATATTCAAAGATAATTTTTTTTAAACCCTTACACGATACCATTTGTAACGCAATCAATAATGATTTAGTTTCAGCTTTCAGTGGAGAAATAGTATATTTTAGGTTTGAAAATCTCTAAAATTTTGGGACTCCCATATATATATATATTTCATGCAAAAAGTTTGGCTTATTTACTCATTAAAAAGTTGGCTAAACTAATAATAAAAATTTCTGAGTTTTCTACAAATTGAAAGGTGGCGTAGTTTACAATTTTACATTTGATGACTTTTTTTACACCAATTAGATCGATAAAAGTCAATCCATAGCTAAATTTTTATTTTGCGGGAACGTAATTTATTTGACTCCAATTTCGGTGAAAAGACCGTAAAAGTGAACCATTAATCACTTAACTAAAGGTATTTTATAATTTTTTGAAATAATTTTGTTGAGCATATTTTGGGTAGTTCTATGGAGTTAGGATTATGAGTTATGACTGCTTATGCCTTCTACATTTATTACGACCTAATTGTTTCCAAAACCAGCTAAACTGTATACTAATATAATAATGCATGCAAAATGTGTTGGTATAACTAGGAGGGTGTAGTTTGGCTTTTATGTTCAAAACACTTAATTTTCTATCTGTAAGACTGTAACTGGTTAAAGCTGTTCAAAAAAGTTACAAAGCAATATTGGAAATAAATACATAAGTATTTTAAATTAATATATTTGTATAGTTTTTTTTATAGAGGATATAGATCTTTGTATAGGTTTTTTTTTTTTTTTTTTTTTTTCTTTGTATAGTTGACAGATCTAAATATCTAATATGAATACACAATAATGTATCCGAATCCGAAACATGGTACAGTAAGAAGACTATTTTCTATTATGAGAAGAGATCATCCAAGATGAGCAAAACAAAAATACAAAATGGGCTTCATGATTATTACACGTGGCGATATTGGTCAGTGAGTCATGAGAAGAGATCATCCAAGATGATAAAAAAAAAAAAACATGATTAGTTAAGCATGCATAGTTTTGGGCTTCAAAAAGGCCCACGATTCCAAATAACCCAAAAAAGCCTCACGTTTACTGGAGTCTGGTGACGTAGATACAGATCCCACGTGTCCTTGGTCTCCGCGCCACCCTGTTACCACCGCCTTCTTTAACGCAGTTCAAATCTCTAACACTCTCTCACTCTCTGTGTCTCTCTCGTCGTCTCTGCGCCTGCTTTGGTTTTCGATTGGTGTGTCGAGTGTAGTATTCCAAAATCGTCGAAAACAAGAACGTTATCAAGATCTTTATACAAATGGGTTTTGAGATTACAGAGTTTTGACGAATCAACTAGCCGCTGAGCATCCTAAGGTTATACCAATCTCAGTGTTCATAGCCATTCTCTGTCTCTGTTTAGTTATCGGCCACTTGCTTGAAGAGAATCGATGGGTCAATGAATCCATTACCGCCATTTTAGTCGTAAGTTAGCTTCAAATTCTGGTAATACCGTTTTTTCTTGTTATGATTTTATGGCGCTTTAAGGATTTTGGTTTTTTTTTTTTCGTATCACTAATTTGATTTGTTTTTGTTGTTGAATCCAGGGAGCAGTATCAGGAACAGTGATCTTGCTTTGTAGTAAAGGAAAAAGTTCTCACATTTTGGTGTTTGATGAAGAACTCTTCTTTATTTATCTTCTTCCTCCAATAATTTTCAATGCTGGGTAAGCTTTACTCTGGTTTTTTAACCATGTTATTGTTAATAGAGACTCTTGACTGAAGATTCTTGGTTTGTGGCAGATTCCAAGTCAAGAAAAAGAAGTTTTTTCATAACTTTTTAACCATCATGTCCTTTGGAGTAATTGGAGTTTTCATCTCCACTGTCATTATTTCGTTTGGTAAAAAAAATTACAGTAATCAATCTTTTGGATGAGTTAACCGTATGATTCAAATGTTAAATCATTTCTTTTATAATATGAATCAGGGACTTGGTGGTTGTTTCCTAAGTTGGGATTTACGGGACTGAGTGCTCGAGACTATCTTGGTGAGCTTATATCTTCTTTTAGTGTTCATCAAACTATGTTTCTTTTGTTATCTTGTCAAGATCAGTTTGTGAGTGAATGTTTTCTTGTTTTGATTCAGCCATTGGGACGATTTTCTCGTCAACTGATACTGTTTGCACTCTACAGGTTCTTGATTTAAATGATTATTCGTTATAAAGATTGTTTATGTAAATAATTTCTTATAATAAGCATCTTAACTTTACAGATTCTCCATCAAGATGAAACTCCATTGCTATACAGCTTAGTCTTTGGAGAAGGAGTGGTGAATGATGCAACCTCAGTTGTATTGTTTAACGCCGTACAAAAGATTCACTTTGAAAGCCTCAATGGTTGGACAGCTCTGCGAGTATTTGGAAACTTTTTGTACCTCTTCTCTACAAGCACATTTCTTGGAATTACTGTAAGCTATTGAGTTGGCTTATAAAATTTTTGAAGTATATCATGAGTTCTCTTAGAAGGGTGATATATCTAGCAGGTTGGGCTAATAACATCTTTTGTCCTTAAAACCTTGTATTTTGGAAGGTAAGACTACACAAAACTTACAAATTTTTCATCTCAAGTTTTATGTTTATTGTTGTCAATAATTTCAGTTGCATTCTTAAAATGTACCTTTGTTAATTATATGGTTGCTGACAGACATTCAACTATACGCGAACTCACGATCATGGTTTTAATGGCTTACCTTTCATATATGTTGGCTGAGGTAATACTCCACTACTACAATAGTTCATGTGGGATTTAAATGCAGCATTTCTATAACTTGATGTAGTTTATTTTCTTGTAGCTCTTCTCATTAAGTGGGATTCTCACTGTTTTCTTCTGTGGCGTTTTGATGTCGCATTATGCATCATATAATGTGACAGAGAGTTCAAGAATCACTTCAAGGCATTGTTTCTTTCACTTCATATAATGTGACACAGAGTTCAATACTTTTTTTTATAACTGTCCGTTCCTATTATGCAGGCATGTGTTTGCGATGCTGTCATTTATTGCGGAAACATTCATATTTCTGTATGTTGGAACAGATGCTCTTGATTTTACAAAGTGGAAGACAAGCAGCTTAAGGCATAAAATCGTGTCTATAATATGCTTTCTTGACACAAACTAACTTGCTAATTAGCTGTTAGTTAAGCTATGGTGGTGACATACAGTTTCTGAAATCTCTTCCTAATGAAGTCTTGTAACTTTAATCATCTTCTTGTGCAGTATTGGGGGTTCTCTAGGTGTCTCCAGTGTTATAACCGCATTAATATTAGTTGGAAGAGCAGCATTTGTGTTTCCACTCTCGGTCTTAACAAATTTCTTGAACAGAGATACAGAAAGAAGCGAGCCTATCACATTCAAGCACCAGGTTTAGCCTTTGCTTTCTTCATTTACATTATCAGAAACACTAAACCTCGACTCAAATCTTGAAATTAATGGTCTAAGAGGGGCAAAGTTTCTCTTGTATACTTTATAGGTGATTATTTGGTGGGCGGGGCTTATGCGAGGTGCTGTCTCAATTGCTCTGGCTTTTAAACAGGTTTCTCTCTTTTCATATTTATACTGTCTCTATACTGATTTTACTTCCATTTAATCTCATTTTGGTATATGTTTGGTGTGTCAAGTTCACATACTCCGGTGTTACATTGGATCCTGTGAATGCTGCAATGGTCACCAACACCATTATTGTTGTTCTCTTTACTACACTGGTACAACAAATACTACTTCCTTAGTACTATATAGTCCTCCTCATAGTGTTAAGATATAAGACTTCCTTTTTGTTACGTAACAAAAACAGGTCTTTGGTTTCCCACAAAGCCACTTGTGAACTATCTGCTTCCTCATGATTTAAGTCACAACACTGGAAATGGAGATAAACATACTGATCCAGGTTCCCCGAGGGAAGATGTGACGCTTCCTCTTATTTCTTTTGACGAGTCTGCTTCCACCAACCTCAATAGAGCTAAAGATAGTATCTCCCTTCTGATGGAACAACCTGTTTACACCATCCACCGTTACTGGAGAAAGTTCGACGATACATACATGAGACCTATCTTTGGTGGACCTCGTCAAGAAAAACAACCAGAATGCTAGGTAGATCCTCCATTATTACAACAAGTTACTAAGATTTTTTTATTTTTTATTTTCAAGAAACGCATCTCACTTTATCAAGAACGTTAAACCGAATGATTCTCTTTCTTTTTTTCTTGCAGAGTTGATTTGGGTTCTCCGCGGGGAAGGCACGATGAGATGAGTTAGTTTTTTTTCGGATAGTTGATGCAGCTAAAAATATAGTATGTTTAACGTTTTCTATAATGTATAAAACATGGTTCTTCTATATAAAATACAAAGTGATAGAAGATCATTGCAAGTTTCTGATTTATGTTGATCAGAACACTAAGATTAATATTGTGTAATTCCGAGAGTTCAGATCAGTTGTAAGACAAGATCGATCAAAGTCCGCGGTAGAGGGGTCTGTCTCAGCTCAGTTGTCCAAAGCTACGTTTACAGAGAAGGAACATCAAAATAAACGTTAGTCTTTCTTTACTTAATATCCGAATCCTAAACTTGTTTCCAATATTTCTTTAGTACTTAATGATTTTTACCTTGGCAAGCAGGAGGGAATGTTGTAATGTTACATTTGCTCAGAAGAGCATGAAATTTAGATGGATTACTCCCTGAAACGGGGAGATAAGACTTGGATCGGCAGATGCATTCGAGATTAGCAGCCCCGAGGACTAGACAGCATTCATCACTAGGAGGCGGCGGGTTGTTTCCAGTGACGGGTGGACGACATTTCTCCAACCAGTTTGCGTTGATGTTGCATACTGGAACGCTTGTAGGTTGTTCCATCAACGCAAGGGCAGCTAAAACCATTGCAAAAGCTGCATATTTGACAAGGGTTATTATGGTATTGTTCTTATCCAATTCTCTCTTTATCTCTGTTTTTCTCTTAAGACTCTACTATATATGGAACCCTTAAATATCTAAGAGCATCTCCAACGCATAGTCTTTAGGGTGTCTTAACTTTAAAAAAGTAAAAAAAAAACACTGAACAGTTTAGATGCGTGTCTCTGCATAGACACGGAAAACACCCAGGAGATCCTCTACGTGGCAACTTGTAAGTGGAGGGTGAATTTTTTTTTTTCTTCATTTACGAAAAACTCAGCGGCAAACAATCTCTCTCTCTCTCTGATTAATCGATTTCTATGAATCTTTGTGAAGGGGAAGCAATTGCCGACTTGTGGATTTCCGGTGGATTAGCGGTGGCTTTGTGGACCGCGGGCATCATGGATTCTCCACTTCTGTTCTTCAATTCTCATCTTCTTGATTCTTCAAAGTTCTTCTTTATTCATTTATAATTGCTAATTGTTGTTCCTTGTTACAGTTTTCGAGTATCATTATGTGTTTCTCTTTGTTTTCGAATTGGAATTTCTTGCGATTTGGGAGTTTCTTGTGAATTGGGGGCTTCATTCAGTTTCTTGTTGAGTAATGTGATTTATCACAAATTCATTGTTAATTGGCCATGTGATTCAATTTTATGGTTTATTGAGTGTTTGAGATCATTATCAGGTTGGATCATTGTTAAGAACCATGATATTTGGTGTCGCCATTTAAGCCGGTGGCCGAGCTTTCCAGCTTTACAAATCTGTAACTTCAATGAACCTTACTTTGGTTTCTCTTCATCCAAGATTAGTTTCTTGAAAACTCAAATCATCCAAGATTAGGTTCTAGCTGCTGCCCTCAGGCAAACCATGTCTGCGATTTGAAGGCCAATGTTTGTAGAGTGGTCAGTTTCTTGTTCTCTCTTAAGAGCTTAAAGACTTTAGAGTTATTCAAATTACTAACGTTAAGCTATTTTTGATGGTATTATGGAAACAAGAATCAGGTTTAAGAGCCTATAGACTTTAGATTAGTCAAATTACCAACGTTAAGCTTTTGTACTGGTTTTGTTTGATGCGGTGATGGAGATTTTAACAGACTATTCTATTCTGTTTCTATTCTCTTTTTCAGAATTGATACTTCGTTTAACGCTTATGTTAACATATTGACAGCAATTTGTAGGACCAAATATGGCCTATGAAGTGCGGTAAGTGGACAAGAACCAAGAGTGCAAATGATTATTGCAGAAACCTTGCGTGAAATGGAGGTATATATATATATCCCCTAATTGAGTTTATAAACACAAACATTCTTCTTGCTAGTTCTATATCCCCTATGAATCACTTGATGACGCCTAAAACAAATGTAACACAGTTATGTCGATATTTCGTTTTACTAGCTTATATTGACATATTTACACCAACTGCAGGTCTTTCGTGGGAATTAGAACCAATGATTTCTTAGTTTACAAACAAGCAGTTCCACATCTAGAGAAAGCTAATGAGAGCAAAGGATGAGAGATCCAGAGAAAAAAATTCATAAGGTAAGAACTTCAACACCTTAGCTCTTTGTTGATAATAAGATCTTTGTTAGTTTGGGATATGTTGGGAAAAGGCTGAACGGAAATGTAATCTTGTATGTACTAGGATGTTTGTTTGTACTAGGATGTTTGCTATGTAATCTTTTTGTTTTGGTTTTCTAAATGATGGAATGGTGGTATCAATCAGCTGAGGAGAGATTATCAGCACCAACACTGAACCTCAATGCTTATACTTTTCTGTTGTAATCATTGAAGAAAATGAGTTTCTGAAAGCTGCGAATTTGATTAATGATTAGTCATTATTGAAATTGCAGATCATTTGATTAGTATCTTTTTTTCTTTTCACAAATTTAACCCAACATTTGTTGTATTATAAATTTAAACTAAAAATACACATTTTTAATAAATAATTATTTTTTAATTCTTAAGACACCCTTAAGAGTATCACTAATGGAGAGTGAAAACTAATCCATAGTTAGTGGTGGATCTTAAATTAAAATATTATTAAATTGAATATTAATTAATTCTTAAGATACTCATTAGAGTATTACTAATGAGGATGCTCTAATGAGCTTATTTGTAACAAGTAAATGCTAAAGTTAAAGCTTGAATGAGCGTATGATGTGGGTTGAAGACTCTCTAGTCTTCCTAGTCAAAGTCGTCTCGTTTATTAAAAAAATTGAATAAAAATAAACTGATTTTTATGATTTTGTATTTGATATATTGATGGGAAAAAAAACACCGCAGTGGTAACACCCACTCGAAGGGTTAAGGACCAAAGTATTCTTTAGTGTAGAAAAACCGAAAAAGAAACACTCAACACTACTATTAAAATGATGATTAGACACTATTAATATTGATGATATTGAATTTCATTGTTTCTATTTTATATTATGAAAATATAATATTGATTTTAATTGATTCAATTTTATAAAACTAATCATAAGGTCGGAGCTGGAAAAAAAACGAAACAAAAACCAAATTATCGCTAAATAAAATTATCAATTTTTAATCATTTATTATCTTAAGCACCATCTCCAGTTTTATTTTACTTTTAAATCCTATTTTGGAGTACAAACAAAAAATCAACCCTATTTTTATTTTTAACTTTAAAATGGAGATTTTCAATTTTTAGTCCATTTTTGGATTTTTTTTTTTTAATTTTCAATCTTTTCTATTTTGTATTTTCACAGTTTTATGATTTGGGTTGTTTGCAGGGAAGAGGCGTGAAGATTGATTTTTCTGGATAATCAATAAAGAAGGAACAAAATGGAGTTGGCAGAAAAACCATTACTTTTATTGCTTTCATTAATATATAGAACAGAGTTCTTATATATAGATAAGGAAACTGAAAAATCACTGCAAAGTTGGAGATTTATTAAAACAAGAACTACCAAACGACATATTATAAACTTAAAAACTTCAGGGCAAGACAAAGTCTACGGCAGACCGGCCTGTCTCTTGCTCAATTCTCCAAGCTGCGTGTCAAACAAGGAACAATTAAACAAACGTAAGACTTTACTCTCATTACACAAAGAAGAACAAAATCTTCCGGTTACTTTGATATTTTACCTTAGAAACAGGAGGGACTGTTTACACCACACTTGTTTAGAAGAGGCCTGACTTTAGATGGGTCAATCTTGTACTTATGCATTTTTGACTTGTACTTACAGAGGCATTGCAGATGTGCAGCTTTGGCCATTTCGCAACAAGCTGGTTCCGGAGGTGGCGGGTTGTCTCCAGTGACGGCTGGACGACATTTCTCCAAGTCGCCTGTGTCGATGTTGCAAATGTGAATGCTTGTAGCTTCCTTTCACCATTATTGCATCGGTTAAAACGATCGCAAGAGCTGTAAATTGCATGAGGATTCTGGTATTGTTCTTACCCATCATTTTTTCTCTCTTTCTTTACCTTTACTCTTTCTCTCAACTATATTGTGAAACTCCTAAATGTAATGAGCTTATTATATAGCAACGTTTAGTCAAGTTGTCCAATGTGTAAACAAACGCACCAAAGAGTAAGCTCATTGGTGAATGATAGGACTTTTGTTTGCGTGGTGGCTCAATGGCTTATGGTCTTTTGTAATATGTTTTTTTTTGTCAAGTACTCAAGTGGTACTTTATCCAAAAAAAAAAAAAAACTCAAAGTTAGAAGTGTCAAAATAGGCCGTTCAGGTCTGTTGTTGTCCATTTTGATTGTATACAAAATATTGACCATGTCCATTAACGCCCATATCCATTAACGACCAAACCCATTAATGCCCATATTAAACGGGTTGTCCATGGACTAATAGTTTTTGGCGGAAAAATGTGTTTCGCATTTTTGACGGAAAAATGTGTTCATATTTTTGGCGGGAATTGTGTTTCTACATTTTTTATGAAAAATCGATTTTGCCCTACATTTTTGTAGTCATGGCCGTCCATTTTCCAATAAGTGTCCGATCCGTTTTGTCCGTGGACGAAATTGGACGTAAACCATTTTAATCCGTTCCGTTAATGGATTTGTCTATGGAACGCTCATAATGTATTGGACATTGATAGATCATGGACGGCCTGCCTATTTTGACATCTCTTCTCAAAGTGGTATACTTTTATGTGTAAAGATGAAACTAGCTTGACATGTAAAACTGGTCTATGGTTTTGTGATCTGCTTCCTAAATGGTGCAAGTCACAACACAAGAGTTAAAGAAAGCTAGTGTAACACTATTCGCTGCATATTTGACAAGGGTTATGGTATTGTTCTTATCCATTTCTCTCTTTATCTCTGCCTATCGCTAGACTCTACCATGGAACTCTTGAATCTAATGAGCTTACTGTAACAAGAAAATTGCTAAAGCCAAAGCTTGACTGACTCTCTAGTCTTCCTATCCTAGTCAAGTCGTTTTTTGAGTTGAAATGATGGACAAATCAGGGAGACGTGGTAATTATTATTGGCTTTTTATTTTTCTTCTCCCTTTTCATAGATTATTTTAAAAAAATATATTAATTTCATATATTATGAAACAGTATTAATTTCTCGAATTTTGTATAAAACAACATGTAAAATTTTAGTTATACATGTTTATTATAAAAATATATAAAACAATTTTTTTGTCTTATACCTCTAAAATTCTAAGCACGATCTCTAGTCTTCTTAGTAAAGTCGTCTCGTTTATTTTAAAAAATGAATATAATAAGCTGTTTGTTGTGATTTTGTATTTGATATCTATGCTGATGGAAAAAAACACTCGAGTAACGGTCAGTCAACGCCATTCGAACTTCGAAGGACCAAAGCATTCTTTAGTGTGGAAAAAACCCGGTCTACACCACTACCACCGAAAAAGAGAACACTCAACACTACTATTAATGATTAGACACTATTAATATTGATATTAATTTTTATTTTTTCAATTTTATATTATGCAAAATTAATATTGATTTTAATTGTTTCAATTTTATAAAACTAATCATAAGGTCGGAGCTGGAAAAAACGAAACAAAAACCAAATTATATTAAACCGAATTAATGATAGCATATAAATTCTTAATCATTAATTATATTTAAAACAATACTTTTAAACTCTATTTTGGAGTAAAACAAATTAGCCCTATTTTATTTATGACTTTAAAAAATGGAAATTTTCAATTTTTAGTCCATTTTTGGAGTTTTTTTTCTTAAAAAATTTTAAAATATTTTTAATTTGGAAAAAAATAGGCATGGGCATTAAACCCGAAATCCAATCCAAAACTAACCCAAAAAAATCGATCGGGATTGGATTTGGTTATGATTTTAAACCCGGTCGGTTTGTATCTCATTTAAATTTCGGTTTTGGATCACTTTGTATCCGAACCAAAGTTAATTCGGATAACCGAACAAACCCCGAATTTATTAATTTTATGCTCAGCTCTTTTATCCCATGCTCGGCTGGGATCGGGTAAATCGGATAATTTAAGTAATTCAGATCAGGTAAATCAGGTAAATTTTGGGTAATCCATGTTTTATCGGTAAATCAAATCATTCAAATCTGAAACCGAGCTTATCTATGTTTCAGTTACACTTCGAATCTCCAATAAAATTTGTAATTCGATCGGAAACCAAAAAAATCTAAACCGATCCAATTAAAAAAATATTCGGATCCTAATCAGATGATAAACATCATAATATAAAAATCCAAATTATCCGATCTGATCCGAATCCGAAATCTAAACGCTCTTGCCTAAAAAAAACACCCGAGTCACAGGCTACACAACTATTGCCGGAAAATAAAACACTAGTATTAATGATTAGACAATTTTAAATTTTAAATTTGAATTTGCCCAAACACTAGTATTAAAGTTCAACAATATTGGTGTAGTCACTTGTTCAATGGAATCGACTTACAAAGCTAGAGAAGCCCAAACCATCTTTATGCAACTAAATTTCTAATAACTTTCGATTTCCGGACCAAACTAAGAAAGGATGATTTAGCAAAAATAAAGAAAAAGAAAAAAACAGCACTTTATTATTGCTTTCTTGGATGTATAGTCATAGAACAGAGTTCTTCTATATAGATAAGGTAACTGAAAAATCACTGCAAAGTTGGTGATTTATTCGAACAAGAACATAAAATGACATATTATAATAAACTTAAAGACTTCAGGGCAAGACAAAGTCTGCGGTAGATCGGCCTGTCCTCAGCTCAGTTCTTCAAGCTGCGTGTAACACAAGGAACAACAAAACAAACGTAATTAAGACTCTTATCTCTTTACAGAAAGAACAGCAAAAATCTTGATAGTTTACCTTAGAAACAAGAGGGACTGATTACACCACACTTGTTTAGAAGAGGCCTGACTTTAGATGGGTCAATCCCGAAACTAGAGAGATAAGGCTTGTACGGACAAAGGCATGGTAGATTAGCAGCTTTGGCCACTGCGCAGCAAGCGGGTATTGGAGGTGGCGGGTAGTTTCCAGTGACGGCTGGACGACATTTCTCCAAGTCGTCTGTGTTGATGCTGCAAATGGGAATGCTTGTAGCTTCTTTCACCATTATTGCAATGGTTAAAACCATCGCAAGAGCTGTAAATTGCATAAACATTTTGGTATTGTTCTTACCCATTCTTTCTTTTTCTCTCTCAACTCTATTGTGAAACTCCTAAATGTAATGAGCTTATTATATAGCAACGTTAGTGTTAAGTTAAAGTGCAGACTCACGGGTCTTTTTTAGTCAAGTTGATGTAATGTTTAAAAAAAGGGACAAAAATATAGGGGACCGTAGTCTCCGGTTGGTGAATGACAGGACTTGCTCCTTAATTTGCGTGGCCAAATGGCTTTTGGTATTTGTATTTTTGTTTTTTCCTTGTCAAGTACTCAAGTGGTATACTTCTCTGTCTAAAGATGAAATTACTGTGTTATTGTCATGTAAAAACAGATCTATGGTTTTGTGATCTGCTTCCTAACGATACAAGTCACAACACAAGAATGCTACTGGAGAAAGGTGTCTTATCTTCTATTACCACAAGTTAGCAATCAGATCCATAATTATGAATTATAATCATGAAAAGTGAACAGTTCTCTGTTTTTTTTTCCCGTAATTTTTTAGTTTGGTTCTCTATAGAGAAAAGCGCGATGAGTTAGTTTTTTTTGGATAGTCAAGATCTCGTACTTTAATTTACCGTTTTTATTAACGTATAGAACACGGTTTCTTCTATGTAGACATGGTGAATCGAAAATCATTACAAGTTCGTGATTTATTTAGAACACTAAAAAGACATTGTATATTCAGATATTACTTCAGATCAGAGGCAGAACAAGATCAAGTGAAGTTTGCAGCACCATAAGACTTCTCTCCAGCTCAGTTCTTCAAACTGCACAAAAGACAAAACGTAAGACTCTTTCTTTGTTTTCAAGATCCTACTATAAATTCAACTAGGCCATTTTTAAAAAAACCTTGGCAAGTACGAGGGATTGTTGTAACGCCACATTTGGCTATAAGAGCGGCGACATTAGTTGGTTTAATTCCCAAAAATGGGAGATAAGACTTGTATCTACAGAAACATTCGAGATTAGCGGCTCGGACCATTACACAGCAGTCGTTGACTGGAGGCGGCGGGTTGTTTCCAGTGATGGCTGGACGACATTTCTCCATATCGTTAGTGTCCATGTCGCAAATACGACTGCTTGTAGCTTCTTTCACCATTATTGCAATGGTTAAAACCATTACAAAAAGCATAAGGATTATTGTATTGTTTTTACCCATTTTCTCTTTGATCTCCTCTCCTCTCAGTTTAGACTATACTTGTGATGAATTCATATAAGTCTATAATGAGCTTGTTATAAAATGTTAGTAATTAAAAGCGTAACGTAAAGATATATTGTGGGGTGATGTAATCACGAGTTTTTTTTTGAGTTGAGATGTGTGAAGAAACGGACAAATGTGTGAAGACTTAGTTGCATTGCATGCCTGTCTCCGGGCGGTGAATGATGAGAGTTTTAACTCTCTTCGTGACGAGTGTCGTCTTTTGTTTTGTCTTTTTTTGATCTTATGGATGGATCATTGGCACTTACATGCATCTGGTATTACTGGCCTTTTATATTTCTTTTTATCCTTTGTTTATTAAATTTACTTAATTTAATGATTCTGTATTTATAGAATATACTACGAATACGCAACTAATATGTCGATTGAAGTCCATGTCCTATCCGTAGCCAAGCCGAAGCCGCCCTAGCAATGGTGGCGGTAATACTTGTTACAAAGTCTGATAGTTACTTGGATCGAACTTTTTTTTTTTCAACAATTAATATCAATATCTGTGAGTTTATGGACTTTACCCATTTTCTCCGAAGTCCCAAATCTGATTCCAGAAGAGAGAGAGACAAAAAAAGCTCAAGTCTTTATCTTTGTGTTCTTTGTGAATGGTTCTTTGATTGTAAGCTCCTTCTAATTTTTCTTCTTTGTGTGTGAGATCAAACCTATAACAAGGAGCAAGAGAAACTCCATTAGGGTTTGTAATACCTTTGCTTGATAGTGGAAAGTTGTGAGAGACGGTTCCCATCCGAGACGTACCGGTTAAAGGCCGGGAACTCGGTTATCAATCTCTTGTGTTTAAGTTCTATCAAAGCAAATATCGTTTCCGCAAGGTTAAAAACTCAACAATATCAATAGCAATAAAACATCAAAATAACATCTTTAATTAGTTTTAGATTAACAAAAAAAGAAGAAGACATCTTAGTTTATTTTTCTTTTGACAATTTATGTACATGCCTTGGAAAATTATTTTAACGCTTAGAAACCAATTGAAGTCTCTTAAAATCCTATACCCTTGAATTATAGAAGACAATTTTTACAATTTCTTCGAATGTACTATATCTTTTTGTAACACATCATTATCATTTTATATATGATTTGTCCACAAATACAAAGATTGTATAGATACAAGCTAAAACCCTGATCCCACGGAAACCTTATTACATCTACATCACATATTTTTTTCAGGTCAGCTGACGATAACTTTATCTTACCAAATTTGCCTATTCTTAAACTCTTTTTTTAGTTTTTACTGATGCAAATACTTTTTTGTTGAGTGTAATTTTACATTCCAACAGAAATTATATATATACCGTGAAGTTCTTGGAAAATTTGGAACCGAACATTAATTTATTTATTTCAATAAAACTACAAAATTTTCCAATTGAATATCACATAAGACTTTCGACAGTGTCTTACTCATTAGAGAATGAACTATTTATCACATAATTTATACTATATTGTAGGCCGTCGTGCGTAGCACACATGTGACATGGGATTTAAAAATGTATATATATACAAAATAGAAAAAGATAAGTCGGTGGAGAAGATCTTCTTCGTTTTGATCAGAAATATATAATATTGAATCCAAAACCAACAAACTTTTTGGTTATTTGCAATAAATTTTCCATCAATTTAGATTTTTTTGTTGGGAAATAATTCAACAAATGCAAATTAATAGTATTAATAATCTATAGTTAATGGAATTTATTTATTTGACGAAGAAAACATAGAAAACATTTGGGGTCCAAAAAATGCAAGAAAAAAATTGTGGTCTCTCTCATTTATAGAAATGACACCTACACAAGTCGTTAAACCGTGAGGCCCATCGTTCTTCCACGTGTCGTCATTAGACAGCGAGTATATAAAAATAAAACCAAAAAAATCCTACTCGCGATTCTCACGAAGCATTCAATTCTCTTCCCTCTCACAATTGAACACAAACCATAAAACTCAATTTCTCTCTCCTTCTCATCGCTTTGCTCTCACACGAAGCAAATTACGATCCTGTCTCTCTTCCGTATAATCTTCTTCTTCACATTGGTTTCGATTCTCGTGATTTCATCTTCTTCTTGTTCACATTGTGGTTCAAGAAACAGTATCATCATCATCATCAATAAAATATACACTTAACATTTGGATTGTTTCAAAAGCAGAATTTCATTTCGATACGTTGTGGTTTGTTTTTCTAAAATCAATTCTCCTAGATTTCTGGATTTTTTCATAATCGAAGTCTAATCTATCTGGAAAAAAACTGTTTCGAATTATCCAGTTTGAATCTTGCTGTAATGTTTTTTTTTATATAACTAACATTTCTATTTTTAAGTATGAATCTTTCGGATCGGTAAATTAGGTTCTTTTCGTTTAATCCAAAAGTTTCTTCCGATTCCTGAAGCTTACAGTAATCATTTTTACAGGTAGAGGTTTCTACATTGGCCTGATTCTGTAGAGATTTTTCTTCCCCGTGAACGGGGGAGATGTCTGGTTTCGAAGGTGTTATCGTTTCGGATCCATGGTTACAAAGTCAGCTTACACAAGTTGAGCTTCGGAGTCTCAATTCCAAGGTAAAAGCCCTTATCTTTCATTTGTTTGTTCTTCCATTGATGGACTCTTTTTGATTTGGATATAAACTTTATATTTGTGTTCAGTTTGTTTTGTTGAAGAATCAGAGTGGTAAGATTACATTAGAGGATCTTCCTTCTGTATTGGTCAAAGTGAAGTCACTTAGTTCTGCATTTAAGGAGAAAGAAATCAGAGAAATCTTGGCAGATTTGGGTTCTGATTATGAAAGTCATGATCTTGATTTCGAATCGTTTCTCAAGGTCAGTTTGATCTTTCTTTTGTTGTTTTTTTTCTTTCTTCCTGTGAATCTCTTTGATGAATGTGTGATGTGTTATGTGGTTTTTGGATTGATACAAATAAAATGTGTGCAGGTATATCTAAACCTTCGAGATAAAGCTGCTGATAAATCGGGTGGTCATAAGCACTCATCTACGTTTCTTAAAGCTGGCACAACGACTCTTCATACCATAAACCAATCAGAGAAGGGTTCTTTTGTTCTTCACATTAACAGATATCTCGGGGATGATCCGTTTTTGATGCAGTTTCTTCCTTTAGATCCGGATTCTAATGATTTGTATGAACTTGTGAAAGATGGTGTACTTTTATGGTAATGTGCAAATTTGTGTGTTTGGAATTCCATCTTAACATTTGGTTTCTTGGTTTTGATTTGTTCTCCCTTATTTCCTTTTTTGGCACAGTAAACTTATAAATATAGCAGTTCCTGGGACAATAGATGAACGAGCTATCAACACGAAAAGGGTACTTAACCCATGGGAGAGAAATGAGAATCACACGCTGTGTCTTAACTCTGCAAAAGCTGTTGGCTGCAGTGTGGTTAATATTGGGACTCAGGACCTGGCTGAAGGACGAGTATGTTTTGCTTGCTTAGTTCTCAGTAAAACATTAGATATCGGTTGAGATGAATATGGAAGATTCTAACGATAAGGTTTTATTGTTTTTGCAGCCTCATCTGGTGCTTGGATTGATCTCACAACTCATAAAGGTCCAAAATTGTTTGCTATCTGCATCTTCCTTTCTGTTTGAGCTTAGTGATTTATTAACTAATGTTGGAAAATGCAGATTCAACTACTTGCTGATCTTAGTTTGAAGAAGATGCCTCAGCTTGTTGAGTTGATGGAGGACAGCGAGGTAATGACACTGCAAATTTCTAACCAAACTATAAGAATGTCGTATATAATAATAGTGAGTTTCTGTCTTTGCAGGATATAGAAGAGCTGCTGAGATTACCTCCCGAGAAAGTCTTACTCAAATGGATGAACTTCCATCTCAAGAAAGGTGGTTACAAAAAAACTGTTGGAAATTTTTCTTCGGATCTGAAGGTATTGCTCACCTTTTTGTTCCTTCAAAAGCTTCATTCAAGAGATTTATTGATTCGCCAAGTGTTTTTAACTAGTAGTGCTCTTCACCACGCTAAACCAATATTAGTTTGAATTGGAAAAACAAAAGATCACCATAAGTTATGAAAATGTTTAGTCTTTTTTTCTTAATCTTGATGGTTGAGATTGTTGAGTATGCAGGATGCACAGGCCTATGCTTACCTGCTCAATGGTCTCAAGACCAGAGCATTGCGATCCAGCTACTCTGCATGCAAAGGATGATCTTGAAAGGGCTAACATGGTCCTCGAACATGCGGAGAGAATGAATTGCAAACGGTATTTGACTGCAGAAGAGATAGTTGAGGGGTCTTCGTATTTGAATCTCGCATTTGTGGCACAGATATTTCACGAAAGGTCGGTAAAAGGTCATTAATGATAGGTTATTTATTACCTTTTAGTTGTTTTGTTCTCTTACGCACTGGTTTCTTACACACTAGCTTCACTTTGAATGCTGCAGGAATGGCCTTAGCACTGATGGAAAGTTCTCATTTGCGGAGATGATGACTGAGGATATACAAACTTGCAGAGATGAACGATGTTACAGGCTATGGATTAACAGCCTCGGGATTGAAAGTTACGTCAACAATGTGTTTGAGGATGTTAGAAACGGGTAAGCGTTTGGTATATAATATATTCAGAGAGATTTTGGTATATACTGTATTATGTATCATAAGTTCTTTAATACTTACTATTTCTGATGCAGATGGATTCTTCTGGAAGTTGTCGACAAGGTCTATCCAGGCTCAGTGAACTGGAAGCATGCTTCAAGACCACCAATTAAAATGCCATTTAGAAAAGTAGAGAACTGCAATCAAGTCGTGAAGATTGGGAAAGAGATGAAATTCTCAGAAATGTAGCTGGAAATGATATAGTTCAAGGGAATAAGAAGCTTATCCTCGGTAATTACGCTTCTTAGCTATATACAATTTTTTTCTTTCGATAAGATGCTCTACAGACTTAGAAATTGTCTAACAGTGGAGGTGTATCTATCTATATATGTCTCAGGCTTCTTATGGCAGTTGATGAGAACCCATATGCTCCAACTTCTCAAGAATCTCAGAACACGGACACGAGGCAAAGACATGACTGACTCAGAAATCCTGAGCTGGGCAAACAGGAAAGTCAGAATCATGGGACGGAAATCACAGATAGAAAGCTTCAAGGTTCCATCTTTTACTTTTTTTTCAAAACTCAAAACAATCAACTGAACAAGCTTTATCTTGAACCAAATCTCTCTTGCTAAACTTCAACAGGATAAGAGTTTGTCGAGCGGATTATTCTTCCTCGATCTTCTTTGGGCGGTTGAGCCAAGAGTTGTTAACTGGAATCTTGTCACCAAGGGTGAATCAGGTCCATTACTCTCTCTAACTAGACTTACATCTTCACTATTCACTATTTAAACCGCATTTCGATTATTCATTCTTTTTGGCTATGGAAACTTTTACAGACGATGAGAAGAGGTTGAATGCTACATACATTGTCAGCGTAGCAAGAAAGCTTGGTTGCTCGGTTTTCTTGTTGCCTGAAGATATCGTAGAGGTAAAGAACAGAATCTAAATCTTTTTAAAAGGACTCAACATACATTAAATGTGTACCTGAGGTATTTTAATATGTCTTTAATTTTGTGGGGATTGTGGATCTTTTGTTGCAGGTGAATCAAAAGATGATATTAATCTTAACGGCAAGTATAATGTATTGGTGCCTTCAGAAACATTCATCATCATCAGAGAGTGAGAGTTCAAGTTCGGATTCGTCATCCACTCATAGCACAACCACGACTTGCACTAGCACTGATGCTTCTCCAGCTCCATCTGTCAACGGAGAAGATGAAGTCTCTTCTTTAAATGGCGAAATGTCGAGCTTAACCATTGAAGAAGACAATGATGCAGACGTTTTTTCTGATGTCACCTCTGTCTCAGAGGAAGCAGCTATTGAATAGAGCGAACAATACTGAATGAACCTATCTTTGCCGGAACAGAGTTGCTTTGTAATATTTTCCCATCTTCTCTGTCTGTGTGTTAATATTATAACTTGTTACCGCTATAAAAAAGGAACATAAAAATAAAATCATTTTGTGATGTACATTAAAACGTTTTTGTTTTTAATTTTCAGAAAAAAATGTCATTTTAAATATGATTGCGGTGATGACTGATGTTAGAAGAAGTAATAAATATTGTCCCTAACAAAAAAAGAAGAGAGATATTTTAGAATACCTCCAATGGTTTTGAATAATTTGTTGTTGTTGTTGTTTTAATTTATCCACTTCCTGTATGCCTAGCTCGAGCATCGAACTCGTCTCACGTTCCACTTGTAAGTGCCTTCGCAGACCAGCCGAGCTACAAGAGCCAGGCACTTGGTGTTTTGCATGATCTCTTTTTTTAACAGCATCTACTTTATTTGTATTCTAATGATTATCCAAAATCATATCTAGTTCAATCATTTTTAAAGGCAACTGGAGAAACTATAAAGCAATTTGTTGGATTCCAAGAAGTAATTCATATTTACTAAAAAAGTTAGGAAAAATATATATATGGATTCAGTGATTTTGCAAATATACTTGTCAATAAATAAAACAAAAATACCAAAAACATATTTCCTTCTTACTTTGGACATCAAATTCAAAAGATATAATTTCTCTCTAATTTAAGAGAGCGATGATATCGTAATTGCATTGAAGGTGATGATGTATGTTCATGTATGATGAAATTTAAGGGAATAACAAAAGAAGAAAAAACGAATTATTTTGACTTTTTGAGGGTGTGTACTTGTATTATGGTTAGGCTGACACGTCACACAGAACCTCATAGAAGAAGAACACTTCTCAGCAGAAGAATGAATATATAAACAACATAAAACATTCGCATCTCTTCTCTTCTCTTCTCTTCTCATACTTGCTCTCTTTTGTTTCGATTCCGTCAGGGAGAGACAGAGTAGAAGAATCCTCTAAAGGGTTTGCTTCTTTTCTTCTTCTTCTTATTGCTGATCATTCATTCCTTTACTTCTCTCGATTCCTCAATTCTGGGTTTTACGAGTACATTGTTTTCTCAATTCTGTTTCTCCGGGTTTTTTTTCACGATTATATCTCAAATTGATGTTTATTGTTCTACTAAGATGAGCCCTAATTCGAATTTCAAATTTCCGATTTTGCGCTTTAGGGTTTAGGAGAAAGCTGTGATTTTCGAATTTCCCCCTTTTACGTTTTTCCCGTTCGACATTATTGTTCTCTAGCAATTTTGTGATTGAATTGTAATTGGGATTGATTGTTTGCTTTTAGGTCAGGGGATTTTGGGATTTGATGGCGTTCGTTGACGATGATGAAGAGGAAGACTTAGTTCCTCAATCAGCCTCGAATTATTATTTTGAAGATAACTATAAAGAACCTGTGTCCTTTGCGCGTCTACCAATTCAATGGAGCGTCAAGGAGAAAGTTGATGGAAGTGCATTAGGTTTATACTTGCGAGGAACATCTGATATTGGGAATTTGCCTCTGCATAAGCTTGTCAAGGCTTGGAGATTTGATCTTACCTATTACAGACCGGAGATTTCTGTGCTTACAAAGGATAATATCTGGATTAAGCTTGACAAGCCGAGGAAAAGCTTTGAGGGATTGATAAGAACTCTTTTGGTTACTTTGTACTCTCTTCAGTTTCTTAGAAGGAATCCTCAATCCTCTGATAAATCTCTCTGGGAGAATTTAGCTAGAAATTTAAGGTGACTGACGTTTTTTCAAGTGATTTGGTCTTCTCTCTGGGAATTGTCATTCTTTTTTTGGTTTTAACTCCTGTGGTTGTTTGTAGGTCATATGACGTGAAGCCATCCCAGAATGATTTGGTGGATCATATTGATTTAATCGCTGAAGCTGCTAAAAGAGATGTAAATTTGGAGAAATCAAAGGTTAGTAGCGAGAATTTGTGGACTTTCTGGTCTGTGAGATGTTTGATTTTGACGAGGCCATCAAATCTCTTATAGGTGTTGTAGCTTCTGTTTCTTAGAGCTTTTGATGCCTATATTTGTTATCAATAGTTTTGTTCGCTTTCTGTCAAGATTGTTCTGTATATGTGCCATCTTCTTACCCTGATTCTCTCCTAATTTTGTGGAGTTTGTCTTTCTTGTGTGTCTAGTTTATACTTGCATTTCTCGCAAAGAAGCCTACCAAAAAGAGATTACCTGATGAGGTTCGACATTTCTTTTTCCCCACTTGAATACTCTTTTCCTCATGTGCCTTTTTCTGTTTTTCTCCTATTACTTTCATAGAGTCTTAATTTCTGCTACGAATTTCCTATTGTTTCTTAGGAAAATGTAAAGGATGATTTCATAGTTGGAGATGATGGCACTGCTGTAGCTTCTGATGACGATGAATTGGATGATGAAGACGATGATTTTTTTGAGTCTGTTTGTGCAATTTGTGACAATGGTGGCGAGCTTTTGTGGTATGTTTTCTTGCTGGATAATGATTTTGTAGTTTGATTTTCTCTGGAGTCTGGAAGTTCTTTGCAGGATAAGTCTTCCACCTTTTACTTTCTTTGTTAGAATAAGGCCTTGATTACCTGTTTGCGTTTATGCTGGTGTTTGCTTTCACGCTTAGTGTGTATTTTCTCCATATGATCTACAACCTTTAGCGTCTTGAATAAATTCCTTTGTTAATCTTAAACTCAAGCGTACCTTCCTTTTGCGTTTGGCATTTGCAAAAATATTTTATGAAAAACTGAAAATGTTTTAACAATGTGAAACATGCTAAAACGCAAACCGAAGATCCATTATTTTTATTCCATGTTATGTGCTGTTATTTCACTGAATCAGATGCATAAGTCTTGTTGTTCTACTTTCTGCAGTTGTGAAGGAAGCTGCCTGAGATCATTCCATGCTACCAAAAAAGATGATGAAGATTCACTTTGTGATTCTCTTGGCTTTACCAAGATGCAAGTGGAAGTATGTAATCTATATTATTTTCTTAATAGTTCTGAATATTTCTGAGCGTCTTGGTTTTCTTGAGTAGGCATGGAGTTAATGTTATTTTTGTTTATGGATTGTTTTCCAGGCAATTCAGAAATACTTTTGCCCAAACTGTGAGCATAAAATACATCAATGCTTCATTTGCAAGAACCTTGGCTCTTCTGATAACTCTGCTGGGGCAGCAGAGGTATGTAATTAGTGATCTCTATTGTTGAATGCTGTTCAGACGAGTTTTGTTGATAATGGTGTCTGTCAACTAATTGGGTGAGCTTTGCATTTGATTTGAAACGTGTTCTTAGGTTTTCCAATGCGTGTCAGCCACCTGCGGCTACTTTTACCATCCTCGTTGTGTCACAAGACGACTACGTTTAGGAAATAAAGCAGAGGCTGAAGCACTAGAGAGACAAATCATTGAAGGAGAGTATACATGCCCATTGCACAAATGCAGTGTCTGTGAAAACGGAGAGGTTAAGACAGACTCTAATTTGCAATTTGCTGTTTGCCGGCGTTGTCCAAAGTCATACCACAGAAAATGCCTGCCACGGTATATTTTCATTTGCTAGTCATTCATTTTCTATTGCTGCTCCAGTACTCTATTTGAATAACTGTCTTGTTGGTTTCTAGGGAAATTTCTTTTGAAGATGTTGAGGACGAGGATATATTTACTAGGGCATGGGACTTAACTCTTGCACAACCGTACTCATATATTGCCAGTAAGATTTATATATGCTGTATCTTCTTTGGGAATTCATTATTAGACTTACCTTGAGACGCTTATTTTGAATGATTTCCCTTTCCTAGAGAACATGAGATAGATGAAGAACTCCTGACACCGGTTAGGGACCATGTTAAATTTCCTTTTTCCGAAGAGAAGAAGGTTTTCATGACAGAGAAAAGAAAGATACTTGAATCACATGTGGGACGAGACAAAGTGAGACCTAAGGCTAAGGATCATACCTTACAAGATACTTGTGGAAAAGCTTCTGTTAAACCCTTTAGAAGTTCGTTTTCTTCTTCAAAAGATGGTGTCTCCACAAAGAAGCACGGATTAGTTTCGTCTGTACCAGAAAATTTAAGGAAACGAAAGGAAGTTGAGCCATCGAAAAAGTATAAAACGGTGCCACAAAAAGCCCAGAGGACGATGGAATTTAAAGAGTCCCGTGAAGCTTGCAAGAATAAGGTGGAAGTGAATGAGGCACGTGAAGCTGGCAAAAACAAGATGGGAGTGAAAGAGGCACATAAAGCTGGTAAAAGCAAGGTTTCACTGGGTGAGAGGTTGTTTGATTACATCCAGGAATCTAACATAGTTAAGCCTGGGCGCATGGTTCCAGTTGATAGCAAGCACAATAAGACTGACTCGATTTCCTCTAAGGAGCGAGGAAGTGAAATTCCTACATTAGACAACGACTCTCAAAGGAGGTTAGTATTTTTGATGTTTGAAATGTCAGTTTCATTTTTTCCCCTTAAAATCTGTTTAGGACCTATTAGTAAATCTACTTTTGCCTATGTAGGCTCTTGGCGACAATGAAAAAAGCTACGGAAGAAATAACTATGGATACTATTTTAAAGAAATTCATAGCTCCATCTACGCATACAAACTCCACAAGGAATGTTGTGGACAAGACGATCACTATGGGGAAAGTAGAGGGCTCAGTTCAGGTGGGCTAGAAAGCTGAACCCGATTTCTACTTGCGTACTCTTGCTCTATTAATGACTTCTAATTTTGTTTCTTCAGGCTGTCAGAACAGCACTAAAAAAGCTCGAGGAAGGAGGAAACATTGAGGATGCAAAAGCAGTTTGTGAGCCAGAGGTTCTGAGCCAAATCCTCAAGTGGAAGGTCCTATTTTTAGCTTTTTAAACATGGCAGCAGCTGTCATGTTGTAGATTATTTCTTGCTGTTTATGCACATAAAATATATTTCTGCATCATTGTTTTAATTTTATTAATCTCTGCTTGCGACTAGTACTTTTTGCTAATCCTCTAGTTGTTTGTGTCTTTTGCTTCAGGATAAGCTCAGTGTTTATCTTGCTCCTTTTCTCCATGGTGCACGCTATACATCTTTCGGTCGTCATTTTACCAATCCTGAAAAACTTCAACAGGTAATCTGCCCTTCTAAAAGCTTAAATAAAAAATTACAGTCTAAGAATTCTGTATGTTACAAGGATTGTCGGTTCACACTTAAAAATTCAAGTCAAAAAATTCGTAAGAACAATTGTCAAGGAGAAATGGCACTTAAAATGTAGGCTGTTTACGTCTTTTCATTAGCTTACTTAATTTGTCTTCTGTAAGGATTACTATGCTGTTAGTTTACACTTTCTACGTGACTTTCTACCATCACCTGTTGTTTACACATTCTGTCACATTCTAACTCTTGTATCTGAAGCTTGATACCTGATCAGACCCTATTGTTACTTTGTCATGCAGATTGTTGATAGACTTCATTGGTATGCAGAAGATGGTGATATGGTGAGATTTGCTCACAAACTTTATCTGTTAGGTTTTAATTTTATTATTTTCTCTACTTCTCTTGTGTGTAAACAATGATGTCTTGTTTCTGGTATCTTTCAACAGATTGTCGACTTCTGTTGTGGTTCTAATGACTTTAGCTGTCTGATGAAAGAGAAGCTTGAAGAAACGGGAAAGAAGTGCCTATATAAAAATTACGATCTGCTTCCACCTAAGGTAATTACTTGTGTACCTGCTATTGTCGTGAGTTGTAAAGCCTTATCACTGATGCACGGTAGCAGCACATGCTGGATCGTGGTGTGTTCTATTCATCAGTCTTCTACGATTTACTCATTGAATTATTTTTCTTACTTTCAGAAGAATTTCAATTTTGAGAGAAGAGATTGGATGACTATAAGAAAAGATGAGTTGGAACCAGGTTCCAAGCTGGTAAGATAAGAATTTCCTTTGAATCTGAACTTCTTGTAAGCTCTCATGTCCTTGAAATATTCAGAGTAGTATCTGATTATTTGTATTTTTGGCATTATGAGTAGATTATGGGACTAAATCCGCCATTTGGATACAATGCTTCTCTTGCAAACAAGTTTATTTCTAAGGCTCTTGAGTTTCGCCCAAATATTCTCATCCTCATTGTTCCTACCCAGACCGAAAGGTTTTAGTTTCCATCTATCTCATCTGCTCCTCTATAACATTTGATATCACTAAACTCATGACTCTATCTCCCTCTCCCTCTCGTTAAATCTGCCACTTTTCTCAACAGGTTAGATAAAAATAAGTCATCTTATGTGCTTATATGGGAGGATGAGACGTTCCTATCTGGAAATGTAAATTATTCACTTTTATTTTTGTTTGCCCCCTCTTGATATTACTTTCTGAGAGATCGAGCTTTCTTGAGTTTCAGTTAAAATTTTTGCTTCTTTTTTATTTCTTTCAGTCATTTTACCTGCCTGGTTCTGTCGATAACGAAGACAAAAAATTAGAAGACTGGAATATTAATCCACCGCCGCTTTCTCTCTGGAGTCGGTCCGACTTTGCAGCCAAGCACAAGGAAATTGCAGAAAAGCATTACCATTTGTCTAATGATGTGGGGAGCTCAAATTTAAAGAAAGTTGAAGAAGAAGCTAACGCATCTTTGCATCCACTTGGAGCTTCTGATGGCATATGTGATGATAATTCTATGCCGAGAGATAGTCCTTTTGAAATTGGTGAGAATTTCACATTGGAAAATGAAGATGTTCATATGGAAACTGATGAACTCGAGGTATGTGTTAATAACATTCTACTCTCTGAGAAAATTGAAGCACGGGAAACTGTATCACGCATACATCAGTCAGATCACTTGTCAAGGAGAAGTCAGCTGATTAAAGAGAATAAGACCAAAGACTCTGGTAGGAAGCTTGGGAAATCGGTGGATTCTAATAATGTGGTTTCGAAAAGCAATGACATGGAAGAGGATCAAGGAGAGTTGAATAGAGGACTGGGGAGCATCAAAGTAAACATGGAAGAGGATCAAGGAGAGTTGAATAGAGGACGACTGGGGAGCATCGAAGTAAACATTCCCGAGATGTCATCTGAACTGCAAGAACTGGAGAGCATCCAAGTGAAAATTCCCGAGGTGACATCTAAACTGCAGAGTCCTGTTAGGTCTTCTCCAGATGATATGTATGCTGTCTGCACATCAATTTCCAATACAACACCTCAAAGATCTCACGAGCCTATAGAAGCATCTCTGCCTGTGATAACAAGGATTAAAAGTAACTTGGGAAAGAATATTAGAGAACCCGACAGTAAAGTGCAGGGCATTCGAAAACCTGAAGAAATGCGGAATAGGCCGAGCTCTGTAAGATCTTCTAGAGAGGATATCTACACTGTTCGTCCATCACCAGCAAATACGAGTCAGAAACCATTTGAAGCTTTTGAACCATCTTATGGTGTAACTCTGTCCCATTTCGACGATGGTCTTGCTGCTAGGTATGGTTTTGGTGGAGGCTACAGAGCGCCAGATCCTCCTTTCATACCGGATCAGTTTCCTTTGGCACCATCTATGAGGAATGGTCCTAACGAGATGTTTGATTACCGTGGATACCCTGACCTTGATAGAGGAGTTGATCCAAGAGAGTATCTGCAGCGGTATGGTGGGCACTTGGACCCCATGTTGGCACCACCTCCTCCAAATCTGATGGACAATGCATTCCCGATGCAACAACGTTATGCACCTCATTTTGATCAAATGAATTACCAGAGGATGAGCTCTTTCCCACCTCAGCCACCAATGCAACCTAGTGGACTCAATTTCTATGACCATTCTGGCTTTCCGCAGCAACCACCACCACCACCTGCAGACTTCGGGATGAGTTCAATGGGTTTTGCCCCTGGCCCGAACTACCCTTATATGGGTAGATCTGGCGGTTGGATTAACGACTAGACCAGCTCTCATTTTCCTTGTATTTGCAACATTAATAGTTTGATTAGTCTTTTGTTTCATTCGCTAAAGTCGTAGGAAAACTAGAAAAAAATCTATAAAGTTCTCTTTTCACTCATATATCTAGCTAGCGGGCATGTTGTCTGTTTAATAAAAATTAAAAAGCGTTCAAACTTGATGTCATATATTTTGTTGTGATACTTTAATACAGGACCACCTCAACATCCAGTGGTTGCAAAGAACAGATCTGAGAAATGGAAGAAGAGTTGAGAAACTCGATCAAGGTATGGATCTATGCCTTAATCTCCATCTGTTATTGTTATTTCATATCATCCAGAATCTCCAAAGGTGTTCTTCGTCTTCTCTATTCTTCCTATCTTGATCATCTTCCTTCTTCTTCCCCCTCTTTCCTCTCTTCTGCCCACTTCTGCCTCGTCTCTGCTTTCTTCCTCTCATGGCTCGCAAACTTCAAGCTTCTTCTCTTTGCCTTTGATCAAGGACCTTTGTGCCCACTTCCCCAAATCTCCCGTTTCATCTGCTTTGCTTGTTTACCTATCAAAATCAGACAGTACCCTTCTCCAAATGCATCTGCGAATCTTCATCGTAAGAATGAACCTATGCCTAAATGGGTTTTGGCTGTGAAAGTTTTGGTCTTTGGCGTCTTGTTACATGTCTATGAATATAGGGACAGTTTGCCTCGGTTCGTTGTCTTGGCTATGTATTGTCTCCATCTTTACCTTGAGGTGGAACTTGTCTTGATTTTTGTTGGTGCTGTGGTATCTACTCTTCTTGGGTGTGACATGGAGCCAGTTTTCAATGAGCCCTACCTAGCCACCTCTCTACAAGACTTTTGGAGTCGCAGATGGAACCTCATGGTTTCGGCGGTCCTCCGCTCAACCGTTCACACGCCGGTCCAACGTTCTTTCAAAAGCTTACTCAGTTCAAACTGGGCTATGTTTGCCGGGGTAATGTCCTCGTTCTTTATCTCGGGCTTGATGCATGAGCTGCTCTACTTTTACGCAATCCGTGTGCCTCCAACTTGGGAGGTCACTTGTTTCTTTGTGTTGCACGGTGCTGCCACAGCCACTGAGATGGCAGTGAAGAGAAAACTGCAATGGAGAGCACCGCACCGGGCTGTCTCGGGTCTTGCGGTTCTGGTGTTTGTTAGCGTAACAGGCGTTTGGCTATGCCTTGCTCAAGTGCTGAGAAACAATCTTCATGAGAAAGCGATTAGTGAATGTTTGTGGGTTGTTGACATTGCCAAACGCAAGCTGTTCACTTCTTCATGATTCTTTATATATATATAAGGTTAAAGAGCAGAATCACTTTTTAATAAATGAGCAGACCAATCAAACTTTGATTTCTCTTCAATGAGAGAAACGTTGTGTACTCGCCGCCTTACAAATTTTAATACGTTGCTAGCATTTAACGAAACATTTCCTTTTGGTTTTAGATGTCTCAAATCAATATGGTATTGTGTGCGGTGTCCCACGGACAGCTACTGTATCTTGCTGGATAACTAATGTAAAGTGCTAAAAATAGTCAATTCCAATTTCCAAGTGACACCTCATGACAAGATCAAGATAAGAAACGCAGCTAGTTGAGAGGACATTCTTAACATGAGATCAAATTGAATCAAGCGCAACAAATTAACAATATGGTTTGCAGAATTTAAAGAAACTTCATGACGTCAAGAACACTTACACCTCCAAAGAATGAAACGTAGCATTGTCTTTCTTAAGCCTGTATAAGTTCGCCAGAAATGTTTCCAAAGAATATCTAACAAATGAAACTGTACTTTGTATGTCGAAGACTCGAAGTATATTTGTTAGAACTTCAGAGACTGCCAAAATATCTGATAAAAGCTAAGTAAACCTCTAAAATCTACTTTGTTTATGCCGCCTACGTTTGTTTGGATTTGTAATAAGTACAACTAGATTTGTGGTTTTTTCATACAAACATTTCAAATCTATTTGGATTTCTTTGATTTATAATGTCAAATATATTAAATATATTTTAGCCAAATACCAAAGATGTTATTTTTTTTTAACTAGAGAAACTCTTGAAAATTTGTTTAAATCCTTGTTTCAAAATCATTCATTAATTAATTGAACAATAAAATATGTCACTTAAATTTATCCTGTTATTTACTTTTTACAAAAAATTGAAATCTTTTTAAAGAATCCAAAAAATAAAAATGACGTAAACTTTAAATGTGAAACGTAATCACCCTTTATGGGTTTTGACATTTTTCATGTACTTGAGGTTGCGGATAATATTATTTAAGTCGGATGCTACACACAATTAGCATTTAGCAACTAACAGAAACAAGAGAGTGAGAGAGAGAGAGAGAGAGAGAGAAAATGGAAGAAGAGTTGAGAAACTTGATCAAGGTCTGGATCTCAGCCCTAATCTCCATTTCTTACTGTTACTACATCTCTTCAAAAATCTCCAAAGGTGTTCTTCGTCTCCTCTCTCTCCTTCCCATCATCATCATCTTCTTTCTTCTTCCTCTCTTCCTCTCTTCTGTTCACTTCTGCGTCATCTCAGCTTTCTTCCTCTCATGGCTCGCAAACTTCAAGATCCTTCTCTTCGCTTTCGATCAAGGACCTTTAACCCCACTTCCCTCAAATCTCTCTCGTTTCTTCTGCTTCGCTTGTTTCCCCATCAAAACCTATCAAAACCCTTCTTCAAAACCAATCTACAACAAACCTAAGCCTAAATGGATCCTTGCTTGCAAAGTTTTGATCTTTTCCTTCTTATTACATCTTCTTGGTAACAATTATGATCTCGGTTTGCCAAGGTTTGCTTTCTTGGCTCTCTTTAGTATCCATGTTTACCTTGAGATGGAACTTATCTTATTCTTCGTTGGTGCCTTGATCTCTACGCTTCTTGGTTGTGAAATCGAACCGGTCTTCAATGAACCTTACTTATCCACTTCTTTACACGACTTCTGGAGCCGTAGATGGAACCTCATGGTCCCAGCCGTTCTCCGTCCAACCGTTCACATACCGGTTCAACGATTTTCTACACGGTTACTCGGTCCAAACCGGGCTTTTTATGCTGGAATCTTAGCCACGTTTCTTGTCTCGGGTTTAATGCATGAGCTTATTTACTTTTATATAATCCGTAAATCTCCAACTTGGGAAGTGACTTGTTTCTTTGTGTTGCATGGAGTTGTAACTTCCGCGGAGATAGCTGTGAAGAGCATGCGGTGGCTTCCACCGCCCCATCGAGCGGTCTCGGGTTTTGCGGTTATGGCGTTTGCATCCGTTACGGCCGGTTTGTTGTTTTACCCTCAGTTATTGAGAAATGAGATGCATAAGAGAACAATAAGTGAATGTTTGTTTGGTATTGACATTGTCAAACGCAAGTTGTTCGTATTTTAATGGATCGACGATCTATTTCCACACGCGAACTATCATATACGATCAGATGCACACATAACTATTTTTTAATATCCACAAATTAAAAGTTCGAATCTTAAATCCACATAAATTCATAGTTCGAATCTTAAATCCTTATAATATGTGGTTATCATTGGTTTAATAATAACCAGAGAAAAAATAATAACCATAATGATGTACTTCCCAAATGGAAACGAAGTTTAGGCCATATACATGCACTTGGGAAGTAGAGACAGGACAAAATAGGTTAAAGAGGAATAGCTCGGACCACTTTTGTTAACAACGTTGTGTTGTTGGGTTTGGATCTAGCAAATCTATAATATATATATACATATATATGTTTAATAATAAAGGACCACCAAAACAAAATAATAAAAGACTAAAATTAAACTATGATTGTATAAAATTAATTGTTAGTCATTAGTAACAATTTGGGTATTTTGCAGTAGGTCGATGGCAATAGGATTAGGCTGGAGTGTACATTTGTACTCTTGTAAGTAACTAAAGCTGTCAAATGCGTTATGGCTAAAAAAATTAATTACTAACAACGATCATATTAAGTCAAAGCCTCGAAGATTAGGAAAGAAAATAAAATCTAGAAAGATGGAAGAAGAGCTCAAGAACTTCATCAAGGTTTGGATTTATACAATAATCTAAATATCTTACTGTTACTACGTATCAACCAGAATCAAAGCTGGAGTCTTTAGATTACTCTCTGTTCTCCCTGTGTCTGCTATGTTTCTTGTTCTTCCTCTATTTTTTTTCTCTGTTCATTTCTCTGGTTCCACATCATTTTTCCTCTCATGGCTTGCAAATTTCAGACTCATACTCTTCTGCTTCGATCAAGGTCCTCTTCTCCACTTCCTCAAATCTCTCCCGTTTTATCTGCTTCACTTGCTTCTCCATCAAGCCTCAACAAAACCCTAATCCTAAAAAATCAAATCCCCAAATGGTTTTTTCGCCATAAAAGTTGCCATCTTGGGTGTTTTGTTACATTTGTATGAATACAAACAACACATGTCTTCAACTTTGCTATTGATTCTCTATTCTTTAAATATATACTTGGTCCTCGAGTTTATTTTAATGCTCGTAAAGTTTTTGGTCTTTATCACTCTTGGGTGCGATCTAGAGCCACAAGCCGATGAACCATACCTAGCCACATCTCTTCAAGACTTTTGGGGTCGTCGGTGGAACCTCATGGTCCCCGCGATCCTCTGGCCAGCCGTTTACACCCCAGTGTGCGGCGACTCGCTGAACGGAAAATGAACTCTGATCAAGCTTTCTCTTGGGAGTTTTTGCAGCTCACGAGCTGATCTTCTTCTATTTTAACCGTGAGGTGCCTACAGGAGAGGTCATTTGGTTCTTTGTGTTACATGGGGTTTGTACTGTGGTGGAACTGGCTGTGAAGAAGAGTACGTATGTGCGACAGTGGTGGAGAGTGAGTCCGGCCGTGTCATGGCTTCTGACGGTTGGGTTTGTGGTTGTGACGAGTGGTTGGTTGTTTTTCCATCCTCTTGTAAGGAGCGGCATGATCGTGAGACTCGCTAGCGAAGCCTTTGCTGTCTATTGATTTCGTCAAGAACAAGTTTTTTTTTTACTTTTGGGTGATAAATCGCTGAATCATGATCCATGGATTTATGTGTTTCTATAGCTTGTTTATCAAACTATATTTAGTTTGTGGAATTTTAGAATAACACTAGAGAGAAGTTATGTGATTTGTTGGTGTAGATCATATACTCTTTGATAAATGATTAGTTTATCAATCATATTACTTATACCCGTTGATCAGATGATTGTATTTGAGTCTTGTCTAATTCATTATAATTACTTGTCACATACGTAACCAATAAGTTTAAGACCTCGATGATTGCCAGAACTTAGCAATGCATAAAAAAAAATCTGAGAGAAGTATGAAGAACTTAAG
This sequence comes from Cardamine occulta, assembly GCA_028015245.1. Lineage (NCBI taxonomy): Eukaryota > Viridiplantae > Streptophyta > Magnoliopsida > Brassicales > Brassicaceae > Cardamine > Cardamine occulta. The sequence continues at coordinate 6,612,721 of CM051391.1, read as the reverse complement.
ACCTTCATCAAGCTTTGAATATCTACATTAATCTCCGTAACTTAAGCAGCAAGAGTCAGATGCCGTTTCAATGATTCAATCAAACCAAATCCGTTTCCGGATCTCGTAGGTTGAGATGGCTACCATTATGAGAGAGATGTCATATTAAATTTCCCAATTTTATATTTGGAACTCGTTTTGTTCATCCTATTATTTAAATCATTTTGAGTATGTAGCAACCAACTAAGTCAAAACCTCGATTATTGGAAAAGAAAAAGAAGATCTAGAGAGATGGATGAAGAACTCAAGAACTTCATCAAGGTTTGGGTTTCAGCAATAATCTCCACATCTTACTGTTACTACGTATCAACTAGAATCAAAGCTGGAGTCTTTCGTTTACTCTCTGTTTTTCCCGTTTGTGCTCTGTTTCTTCTTCTTCCTCTGTTTCTCTCCTCTGTTCACTTCTCTGGTTCCACTGCGTTTTCCCTCACTTGGCTCGCAAATTTCAAACTCATCCTCTTCCCCTTGACCAAGGTCCTCTTTTCCCAATTCCCTTAATCTCTCACAATTCGTCTGTTTCATTTGCTTCCCCATCAAGCTTCAACAAAAACCCTAAATCTCAAAATCAAATCCCTAAATGGGTTTTCGCCATTAAAGTTGCTGTCTTTGGTGTGTTGTTACAGATGTATGAATACAAACGCTACATGTCTCCGACTGTGCTATTAGGTCTCTATTCTCTGCATATATATTTGGAGTTTGAGATTCTCTTAGCTTTCTTGGAAAGTTTTGCTCAGTATCTATCTTGGATGCGACCTAGAGCCGCAGTTCAACGAACCATACTTAGCCACCTCTTCAAGACTTCTGGGGTCGTCGTTGAACCTCATGATTCCGGCGATTCTCCGGCAAGCCGTCTACGTCCCGGTGCGACAAATCGCTGGAAGGAAAATGAGCTCTGATAAAGCTTTGTTCTTGGGAGTTCTTGCGTCGTTCCTTGTTTCCGGTGCAGTTCACGAGCTCATCTTCTTCTATTTTACACGTGAATCGCCTACAGGAGAAGTCACTTGGTTCTTTGTTTTACATGGAGTTTGCACTGCCGTGGAAGGAGCAGCGAAGAGGACGAGCTTTGTGCGGCGGTGGAAGATGAATCAGATGGTTTCACGACTACTCACGGTAGGGTTTGTGGTTGTGACCGGTGGTTGGTTGTTTTTCCCTCAGCTTACAAGGAGTGGTATGATCGAGAGACTCGCTAACGAAGTCTTTTTGTCCATTGACTTTATCAAGCGACAAGTTTTTCTACTTTTGGGTAATAAATCGCCTACAATCATGGAGTTTATGTTTTCTGTAGCTTAAATTATCAATCATTGATTAAACGGATTTGGTAAATTGTCAAATCGTGGACATGTCATTGGTATTGTCAAATGATTAATGTTTCTATACTTTATGTCTGGATATATTTCCAAAGTAGCTGATTATTTGCAAATTTAATTATTGATTATAACAAAATTTATTGGTTATTTATTCAAAGAAACATATGAATATTGAATATATCTTGTTATTAATGAATTTTTGCCTTAATATCTCAAATTTGAACACATAATTTAGTTTTCACTTATATTTTGCTTACGGCTTATATCATGCATATTTTAGCTATTGTACTAACTTATTTTTATCGATTATTTTTGTCGGAAATATTGTTTTATGAGTTGTAATTATGTCACAAGCCATGCTCTTATAAAACGCACACAACTTTCAAACGATCACAAGTTGTGATTCACAACTTTACAAGACAAATTGGTAAAATGACTTGTCGTACACTTTGTCAAAGTGATGCAATTTTCGTGGGAAAAAAATGGTAGAATGATTAAAAAACCTTTGATAAGTTTTTCTATTATATATTAATCTTCTATCGCATATCATTTTAACTATGGCTTACTTCCAAACGGTGTTATGCAACATGTCTCATGCGACTAAACCCTTTTAACAAAAAAATATGTCTCATGCGACAAAAGTGATGTTGTTTGAAAGCTTAGATCATCATTATTAGGGTTTTTAGAAAGATTTTAACCCAAAAAAAATTAAAAAAAAAACAATTATGAACAGTAAGAACCTTCTTAAGTTCTTACACTGTTTTAACCACGCAATCCCTAATTCGCCAGATTTTTTTTATCGATTTTTTTGCCAGATTTTTTTACTTTTTTTACTTTTTATTAACTTTAACTTAAAACAAAGTTAAAAAAGTTTTTTTTAATTTTTTCTTAACTTCAACTTTAAAATTTTAAATTGTTTTTACAGTTAATGAATTGAATCGTTCGCGCAACAGAAAGCGATTCATAGACAAGATCATAAAGAAACCCAAATTGAACATTCTTTTGCATTTTTTTCAAAATCTATGTTTAAAATGTTATGTCAACTATATTTAATTAAAAAATAAACTATATTTAAAATAAAATAAAATTATTAAATTTATTTTTTAAGAACCCATAATAGATTTCTACCAATAAAGAAGCAAAAACAAAAATTTCTTAACAGAGTTTCTTAACTTTAAAATTATAATTAAATATTATTTAAGAAACCCAAATGGTTTCTACCAATAATGATGCTCTTAAACCATTCTTAGTAGACCAAATGACCCATCATTCTCCGATCCACATCCCAAGGAGATATTTTCATTACTATTGGTTTACTAGTATTTTACAACTAGTATTAACTACTCAACATATCAATTGCTCAACAACTACCCAAGGACTCCATATTAATGCTGACCCGCTATATTAATGAGCTCCGGTCTCTGTTTCCGGGGATTTTGGCTGCGTTCATCGTCTCTGGTTTGGTTCACGAATTTTTATTCTTCTACTTAACTCGTGAGACTACCACTGGTGAAGTTACTATATTTTTTGTGTTACATGGCGTTTGCACTGCGGCGGAATTGCCGGTGAAGAAGAAGACGACGGTGATGCAGCGGTGGCGGTTGAGTCCGGCGTTTTCGCGGCTGTTGACGGTGGGGTTTGTGTTTGTGAGTGGTGGTTGGTTGTTTACACCTCAGCTTAAAAGAAGTGGAGTGATGGAGAGATACACAATTGAAGCTGTGTTGATCGTTGAGTTTGCTAAAGAGAAGTTATTTAGTTTGTTGGTGTTATTTGTGACGAGTGTTAAATAATTTAGCACAAGTCAACGTTATTTAGACTTTCATGAGTGTTTTGAATCCGAACTTTGGCTCGGGTTTTATTCAATTTTAACAGACAAATTGATTTTAGTTATAGATCGATTTGGCATGGTTTTATTTCAGATTTTTTTTTAAAAAAAAAAAAATTCAAAGGAGGTTTTAAGTTTCAGTTTGATAAATTTTCAGTTCGGTTCAAATTCAAATTGTAGTTTCTGTAGTGTATATTGACATTGAATAACTTAATTACGATCAACTTTATGTAAGTCTACATTTGGATTCTCTTATATAAAAGTTTGTTTTCTTAAACAATGTTTATGCTTAGAGCAGCTCTAAAGAGGTTCTTAGGAAGTTCTTAAGTGGTGTTTTTAGCACTAATTAGATTAAAATTAAATTAAAATTGGTTAATAACATAAGAACCGACTCTTATTTGAGAGTCTGAAGAATCTTTAAGAACCCGTGATGTGTTGCAAGCGGGTTGGTCGGGTTTTTTTTTCTCTTCAATCGAATGGTTTTTTCTGAGATTTTTTTTGTATCAAAGCAGACCCGAAGCTGCTTGAGGACAGCGGTGTAATTTGGATGGAGTGTCAGATCGGAACCCGAGAAGACTTGGTACTGCTGCGGGGTGGAAGATGGTCGGCGAATAGGTGGAAAATGTCGTTTGTCTCAGAAACCCACAGCAGTGTAGATCTAACCTTTTGAAGATGGCCGGATCGAGAGCTAAGACTGATCGGCAAATGGATCGAGAGCTAAGAACGGATCGGTGGTGTATATCTAACCCAGGTTTTTGTTGAACGGATCGAGAGCTAAGACTGATCGGCGAAGTTGCAAACGGCGGCGATGAGAGGATCTGTGTGTCGAGGACGTAACTCTCCGACGTTTCCGTGCTTAAACGGTTGTTGCCATGGGGTAATTTTGCATGGGCTCGCGGTGGATTGTGGTGGTTGGAGACAGAAATTCTGGTCGCTCAGCCTTGTCATTGCGGTGGATTGCGGTGGCCAGATTTGGGGGTTTTTTTTTTAAGAATTCCAAGTGGGATTTTACCATTGAACTGGAAAATTTTAAGAACTCATTTGAGGTTCTTAACTTTTAAATTTTGAAAATTTTATAATGAATTAAATGGTAAGAACCCATGAGGGGTTCTTACCATTGGAGATGCGCTTAGGTTCCCATGGGATTTAATAATTTATGAAAAGTGTTTTAATATATTGATATACATGTATGTCTTTTTATTTACATGTATTCCGACATCATATATACATGTATGGTAAATATAAATATATTTCCGACGTGCTTGATCTCGTGCAATGTCACGTGATATGTTCATGTTTTTATGAGCATTTCACGTGTTTTCCCGACGAAACCGTCCGACAAAATATTTTTTTTAGAATAACCAAATATACTATATGAAAATTCGGATGTGCTCGATCTCGTGCAATGTCACGTAATTTGTTTATGTCTTTATGCGGATTTCACGTGTTCTTTCAACCTTTTCTATTAAACCGTCCGTTAAAAGAAAACAATCATATAAGTGGCAGTTTTCATTGCTAAGAAAATTCCGACGTGCTCAATTTTGTGCAATATCACATGATTTTAAGTGCATCGTTTTCGCAGCGAAACCGTCCAATAAAAAAACCTATCTTTTTTTTTTTAAAGGACCCCAGATAACAATTGAAAATCAAGCAAGTGGCAACGACCCAAGAACTCCTGCTTTACCGAGACGGGTTGAACTGAGAGTTAGTTTTCCCCAAATGGGCCTCTTCATTCACCTTAAGGTACCGAAGAAAAATCATCTCTAAATCATCTCCAACTCCCGTAAGACGACGTCGCATAAGCAATAGTCAAAGGGGTCAAGACTCGCTGCCCCATGCGGAGTCTTTCGTTAACTTGGCCTCTACAACACAAAACGAACGAAAATCAAGGCAGGTAAGAAATCCGTGAGGCGTGTGGCCTGAGAGATTCAATTCTTCTTCATCGCCAATTTCATCGTCGCCGAAGGTAGTTGCATCAATTTGATCCTGATTTTGATTTGAATTTGAACTCAATTTTACAAATTCATGTTTGATTTCAATGTTAGGGTTTCCGTTCCAATTGGGGAATTCGCGTTTTCAATTGTACAAATGAGAGCTTCAATTATATCATTCTTTGCTCGTATTCAATTCATTGACATATCAGATTTCTGAATTTTTGACCCGATTGATTTTATTTCTATGTTATGGGCTTGAATTGAGATTCTTAATTTGAGATGTTGAAGTTCCGTTTGTACCATTGAAATGTGGTAGATGCATATCTGGGTTTTTTTCTAAAACGTGTTTCAAAACCTTGACATGCAAATTAATGTTAAGGTTGTAAATGTATTAATTCAACTTTTCTTGCAATTCTAGAAAATTAAAGATCTTTCCCTTTAAATTTTATTGCACTTGGGTGTGAATACTTGCCTTTTTGGGTATGGCCACTAGGGCGTTTGTGGAACCAGTGGTGCCAAAGGGTCATGATGGGTACGACGATGATGACGATGAAGAAATGCCTTTGGTTTTCAAGAGAAGCAGTAATACAGCATCTACCACAAACAGGTCAAGGCCTGTTAATGCACAGAAAAAACTCGGCTATTGGTTCTACTCAAGTCTCCACCACCAATGAGGTCTCCCTTTAACAAGCCCCAATAAGTCAGCTTCATCTGCTAGAAGTTCAATGATGAAACCATCATTACCGGCATCCTCATCTGTTGACCGCTCGACAATGAAGTCACCTTTGCGGGATGATAGATCCATTGTTTCTAAGGAGAGAAATGGTTTGGGAAAAGCTCCATCTGTGTCCAAAAGTGATGATGAGGATTCTGACGATGATAAGCCCTTGAGTGCCAGACTTAAAGTGGATTCTAATCAGCCTACCAAACAGCCAAGCTCTTCTGGGCGTGGTAGTTCGCAGGTACCAGTCCAAAAGAGTCTTGGGAGGCCTCACGTGGTCAATGATAACACTAAAAAGAAAGATTTGGAAGGAAAGTTCCCATGTCTTCGGTTCAGACAAAGACCAGTGTGGGTATATCAAGTAGCAAGCCTGTTCATAATCAACAAAAGAGACCTTTGGTTAATAATTCTAATCAGAATGGTTTAAAACCTAAGATTGAAGGGCGTAGTTCTCAGGCACCTGCTAAGAGACCTCTTGAGAAGGGAAGTTCTTCAAATCAATCCTCTGTTAAGAGGCCCAAGCTGTCAGAGCCAGCCAGGCCAGTGAAAATGGAGCAAGGTTCACATAATGCAGCTACGCCAGATAACAAAGGAAAGAATCTGGATGCGCCAAAGCCGCTGAGAGCTAGTCAAGTAACAGTTAAAGAAGATAACTCAGATGAGGATGATCATGTCCCTATTGCCTCAAGGATAAAGTCAGATTCCTCAAATAATAAATCAACCTCCGTGAACCCAAATGCTAGTAAAATGATATCTTCTTCATCCAGAACAGTAGCTAAGAAGCCCAACAAATGGGTGAAAGATTCTAAATATTCAAAATCTTCAAAATCATTACCTTCTGGAGATGGTCAAAGGAAATGGACAACTCTAGAGCACAATGGTGTTATTTTCCCACCTCCATATAAGCGTCACGGGGTTAAAATATTGTATCAGGGAAAGCCAGTTGACTTAACTCCAGAACAAGAAGAGGTCCTTTCTCTGTCTTTTTTTCTGCGTCTCTGTCCCATGATAGTTTTTTTTTTTTTTGCCCACTTTCTGCAGCCGTTGACTTTAATCTCAACGCCCAGGGTGTTTTTGTATGCTTTCTCAGAGTCATGAGTGGTGAACTGATAATTTCATCATTTTTATCTGCAGGTTGCAACTATGTTTGGGGTGATGAGGGAAACGGAATATTACAATAAACCAAAGTTCAGAGAGAATTTCTGGAATGATTGGCGTAAACTACTTGGAAGGAACCATGTGATTAAAAGTTTAGATGATTGTGACTTCACTCCCATATATGAATGGTATATGCAGGAGAAGGAGATAAAGAAACAAATGACTGCAGAAGTAAATAATCACTTTCCATGATAAAGTTCATTAGTATGCTATTCTGATGAAGCTGTTGTTGATAATGTTATAATGCTAATGATATACAGGAGAAAAGGATTGTGAAAGAAGAGAAATTAAAGCAGGAGGAGAAATACATGTGGGCTGTTCTCGATGGTGTCAGTGAGAGGGTAATTTTTCTTTTTCGTTGATAGAAATCTATTTCCAGCTTACGTGAAATTTGCTAACCATAATTTGCTACAATTTCAGGTTGGAAATTTAAGAGTTGAGCCCCCTGGGTTGTTTCGTGGCCGGGGAGAACATCCTAAGGTATTTTTGCTGGTTTTTCTTACATCATCCTTGAACTATATTATTCTGTTGGTGTGTTCTAATCTATATCACATTTAGAACATTTTTCTGCCTTGTTTACCCAACCTCCTTAGTTATTTCTCATTTTAGTAATTTTCTTTCATGCTATTGCTTCCCAGATGGGGGAAACTGAAAAGCGGATTCATCCTTGGATATTACAATCAACATCGGTAAAGAGGCGCCTATTCCAGAATGCCCTATCCCTGGTGAAAGGTCTTTTTTCTTCTTTATGTGCTTCTTTGAAAAAAGACACATCTTTTGTTCTTTCTTTGACCTGATTCTAAGAATGCTGCTTTTTCAGATGGAAAGAAGTTAAGCATGACAATACTGTTACCTGGCTTGCTTTCTGGAATGATCCTATCAATCCAAAAAGAGTTCAAGTATGTATTCTTGGCAGCTAGCAGCGTTAAAGGGACTAAGCGACAAGGAGAAGTATGAGAAAGCGAGGAAGCTACATGTAATGAGCTTTTGACTCGCTTAAAGCTTTCCGTAAACCATCCTGCTTTTCCCTTTCTTATCATCAACCTTCCATCTGTTTTGCAGAACTATATAGGGAGTATTAGGAGCAGCGTACACCAAAGATTTTAGTAACAAGGATGTAACAAAGCGGCAAATAGCAGTTGCTACGATCTCATCGATAAGCTAGCCCTTAGGGCTGGAAATGAGAAGGTAGCTTAACAAAGATACTTCTTTACTGAAAGATATCCTTTTGTTTATTCAGTTTATCATTTTCTGGCTGATTAGAGATCATTATCGCATAAACCCGCTTCTTATTCATAGAACTGGTTTCTATTGTTTCAAGCATTTTTCTCACATTTTCCTTTCTTGGTCTTCATATTTGAATTGTATAGGACGATGATGAGGCAGATACTGTTGGTTGTTGTACATTGAAAGTAGGAAACGTGGAGTGTATTCCTCCAAATAAGTTAAAGGTATATACTTGATCTCAACATGAACAAAATTGACTGCAGACTGAATCTGCAAGAGTTCTAGAATGCCTGGCTTATTGATTTTTTTTTCCAACAAGGCTTTTTTGTTGCATATTATAATGACCTTTGGTATCCGCTTTGGCATTTTCAGTTTGACTTTCTTGGTAAAGACTCTATTCAGTATGTAAACACAGTTGAGGTTGAGCCTCCGGGTTTATAAGGCAATTGGGCAGTTCCAAGCGGTTAGTTAATAACTAAAACGGTCATCTAATCTCATAGTTGACCTTTGGAAACTGGATAAATGACTTTAGATTTTGTCCTCTGTTCAGGAAAAATCGAAAAACCGATGATCTCTTTGATGAGCTAGATACTTCAAAACTCAATGCCCATCTTAAGGAGCTTATGGCTGGTCTCACAGCCAAAGTCTTTCAGACGATAATGCTTCCATCACATTGGATTTAATGGTATGTTGTCAATCTTTTTGTAAACTTTAAAAAATTGTATATGCACGTATAGAAGCTAGTGATACAAACATAAATTAATCAATTGTCACTTCCTAATAATATTAGATTTTCTTTTCCATTCTTAAGTATTATTTTTAAAGCTGTTCTCGACGGGATGTTATGACAGTTGAGTAAAGAAACTAGAGATGGCGAGGTTCCTGAAAAAATTGTGGTTTATCAGCAAGCAAACAAGGAGGTATTGACAATTATTCTCTCTGATGTTTTCATAGATAATTGAGAAATGTGATCATCATAATTTTTGGTTAGGTCGCTATCATTTGTAAACATCAACGCATTGTCTCAAAGTCTCATGGAGCACAAATCGAGAAGCTGGCTGTGAAAATAGAAGAACTAAGGGTAAACTATCAAGCAAATCTAATGAGCTTTGATCAAAAGACAATTTCAATTTCCTTAGTCTCATGATCCTTGTATTTCACTGCAGGAGCAAATAAAAGAGCTGAACATTGATCTCGATAGGGCTAAGAAAGGAAGAACACCATTAATGGGATCTGATGGAAAGAGAAAGAGGAACTTAACACCTGAAGCGTAATGTTTAAACCTCTCTCTCACACATTATTTATCTCGCATAAACATCTCCTTTAAATCAACTTTCTGTTTGGAAAAAAAACAGATTGGAGAAGAAGATAATGCAAACGAATGGTAAGATCGAGAAGATGGAAAGAGATATGCAAACGAAAGAAGATATGAAAACTGTAGCATTGGGCACATCTAAGATCAATTACATGGATCCTAGGATCACTGTTGCATGGTGCAAACGACATGATGTCCCCATTGAGAAGGTAATGTAAAAGCTTCAAATAAGTCACAATTTTGGCAACACTTGAAATTTACTTTATTTTTTTGGTTCTTTCTATTGCAGATATTTAACAAGTCTCTTCTGGCTAAGTTCGCTTGGGCAATGGATGTTGATCCTGAGTTCAGATTCTGTTTAAGCCGAAGAAGAACAAAAACATGTTCGTGGAGGCCAGTTTCACCACCCAACCATTCACCATACATTTACAGAGATAGAGAGAGATAAAGAGTTAAAAAGAGAGGAAGAAAGAAAGCAAGACCTGTAAAAGAGGTTTCTTCTCTCTTTATATAGTAAACCAAAGACTAATTTGTGGAATGTTTTATAGAAACAGTTACAATTTTTTTGCTCAATAAAATAAATCAGCTTTTATAATAATAATACAGAAAATGTAACTTTTCAAAAAAACAAACACATGTTACATAACTAAACTAGTAGAGCTTACAAAGTCATCATGAAGAACAGAAGTTATACAATAGGGTGTATATAGAAATGTCATTATTAAATAACTAAATTTTGGGGAATTTATTTGCAAAATAGCTCTATTTTTAGAGCATCTCCAAAATTTTGCAAAATCTCTATTTTCTTATAGCATCTCTTTAGTTAATATAAAGTTACAAATCTACGTTCACATGGTTAAATGCCTTAAGGTTTCACGTGTGCTTAAAATCTGCTTCACAGTTTTAACAAATTAACCAATGAATAATTAATTTCTCCATCTCATAAAGTACTTTTAATGGATTTTGGCAATGAAAAGTTCATAACGGAAAGAGTAAAAAAAATGAAGAAGAAAGTCTGGCGGTAAACTTCAAAACCGGTCAAGTGAAGCGGTAAAATTAAACGATTTGGCGCGACCCAATACGACGTCGTGGATAAAAATAAAACCCTCAAGCGGTAGAACTCTCAGGCTATAGAGAGTCTCCTCATGCCTTAGTCTCTGCGACGCTTTAACGAGAGAAAACCACCAGAGAGAAGAGAGGGCTGATAAACGCAGAAGGGATAGGCTTGCTCGACGATTTCTTCAATCTCTGGAAGAAGGTAGCTTCTTCAATCCGACGTTAACTCTCCGAAATTTGATTCGATTCAGCTTAATTTTGCATCATTTCCCAGTCATAGCACAAATTAGGGTTTCGCATGGATTTGGTGTCCCACTGCACCTGGATTCTTCAATTTGTGTTGTCTTCCAATTAGGGATGTAGTCTTTTTTAGTCCTGAACTTTGGGTCTTTCTAATTTGTAGAAACATGTGCGTTAACTCCTTTGCAATGCTTGAATATGTTGAAATGTTGTTTCTTGGGTTTATGATTCCCTGAACCCCATTAATCATTCCCTGTAGTGAATTCATTATGCTGCTTGTAGTCAATAATGGTGTTTTTGTTGTCTTTCTTGGGGAAGCTCTGACATTTCTTTGTGGTTTGTTTTGGTCAGAAGTTGGTCTGAGTCCTTTTCAACGTTGTTCCATTGGGTATGGCCACTGAAACTGTCTCAAAACCTGTTATGGATAATGCATCTGAAGACGAAGATGATGACAAACCTTTAGTATTCAGGAGGACTAATACTGCTTCTTCTAATTCAAATAAATCAAAATCTACCCTCAGAAAAGCAAGGCAGTTCCTTCTACCAAGGTATCACCTATGAGATCCCCTGTGACTAGCCCAAATGGAACCACTCCTACGAATAAAACTTCTGCAGTGAAATCCTCAATGCCATCAAGTTCTTCTAAGGCTTCACCAGCGAAGCCACCATTGCAGAAGGATACACCGCCTCTACTGTTAAGGATAGAAACCTGTTACGTGAGGATAAGTCTGAATGTAAAAAAAGAGAGTGAGGATTCTGAGGATAATAGGCCATTAAGTTACATACTATCTGGAAATTCCAGTCGACTCAAATAAAGGGCCAACCTCTTCGGCAGGTTTCTTCACCGCAACCAAAAGAAAATAATAGTGGCGATCGACCTCTTGGTAGAGCAAATAGAATCATAAAAGATGAGTCAGAGGATGAAACTCCTCTCGTCAATGCTTCCAAAGAAGACTGGTAGTGGGATCTCAGGTAGCACACAGGTCTCTGATGATGAAAAGAAACCTTTAGCTAAAAAGTTGCATCAGAATGGTTCCAAGACTTAAGAATGAAGTACCAAACGGTAAAGAATTAGGTAAGAGACCTCTGGAGAAGAATAGTTCTGCAGATCAATCTTCCTTGAAGAAGGTCAAGGTATCAGCTTCACCTACTTCACTGAAAATGAAACAAGATTCTGTGAAAACAGAGTCAGATGATAAGGGGAGGGTTTTGGTTTCACCTAAACCAATGAAAGGTAAACAATTATCTAGCAGAGAAGATGGAACTGATGATGATGATGATGATGTTCCAATATCCAAGAGATTCAAATCAGATTCCTCCAACGGTAAGATCTCATCTGCAAAGCCTAAAGCAGTAAAACTAAATTCTACTTCACCAGCAGCAAAGCCAAAAGTGAAAAGAATAGTTTCTCCTCCATCCAGAACAATGACCAAAAACTCTAAGAAAGTAACGGGACTCAAAATATTCCACGCCTTCAAATCGTTACCTTCCTCTGGTGATGGGCAAAAGAAATGGACATCCTTGGAGCACAATGGTGTAATTTTTCCCCATTATACAAGCCTCATGGCATTAAGATTTTGTACAAGGGAAGCCAGTTGACCTAACAACCGCCAAGAAGAGGTTGTCCTCCATCCACGCCTCAA
>CM051391.1:6571316-6596316 GCA_028015245.1 Cardamine occulta | reverse complement strand
TATATGTGTATGAAATGGAGAAGTAAAGAAAATGGTCACTCGTGTCTCTTGGGTGTGAAGCAAATGGCACATATAATAGAAGATGAAGTTTCTTTATAACTTACTAGTGTGAATCACTAGTTACAAAGAAGCTTCATGTTATATTTCTCAATGTTTTTGGTATTTGTTTTCTTTTTACTAAGCGTATCAGTCTATACCTAAAAATAAACGATGCCTATTGCGCAAAAGGAGAGATATTTTGAATTGAGACTGTAAAGAGAGAGACACGTCATCAGCACCACCACACAAACACGAAACTCATATGAATGGCTCCAAATAATTCGATCGTCTTAATTAAAAAAGGGGCCTCCCTCTTTAATATGAACATTAAACACTTCCACCAACTTCCTCCTTGCACACCAAGCCACAAATATACAACCGTTTTATTTTGGCCCACATAGAAAAATCAGTGCATGAATCATCATTGGCCGATGCGTTGTCTGGTGTAGCACAACCGTCTTTCATCCATTGTGTGACAGATTTTTTAGATTTAGTGAGTTTATATGATCTTTAAGATCGAAAAAAAGTTGGTTTTGTTGCTGAACTGACAGATTTCAAGTCGATGAATCATCTCTTGTACTAGAATTACTAATATTAGGACGAACAGGTATTAAAAATTCGGTTGTTTCATTTGTATAATTGTTGTCCCTTGTGTTATTGTTGTGATTATCACAAGATATAATCAAAACCTTAAGAGAGCAAAAGAGAATTATAAACAAAAATTATTTGAAACGAATACTCTTTAGTGTAGGATTCAATTACAAACCCTTAAACTCCTATATATATGCTTCAAAAACTCGATTAAAACTTAATAGAAAAAAAGAATTTCGGTACGTGGAATCTCTTACTTATTCTTATTCGGTTCCTAAGACAATACTAATATTTTTAAGTCAATTAGTTTTTTTTTTTGTCATCATTAGTTAGTTGTTTATGCAGTACATTATTTGTTCCGTAGGTAAACATTATAGTACAACTTATGTTCTGATAAAATTACGTAGTAGTAGTTTTGATGACAAAAGAAAAATTTAATGACATCCGTGATAATGTCGAAAACTATTTTAATTTAATCTCGGAGAAAAATATATAATTTGTCTTACCTGCCTCACTCTATATATATAGTCTTTTTTATTTGTATATATAGAGTCTTTGGTCGCCTTTACTTTACTAAAACCAAGCTCTAAGCTTACCTTTGAGTTAGAGTTGCCTTAAGCTTGCTTCTTCTTCTTCTCCTCTACTCTTTATCTCTATTTTGAAGCCTCTCTTCCTTTCATTATTTTTTTTCTTGTAAAATCTTAAAATCAACCGAGTCAATGGAAATGAAATGGCTATTTACATCGGCTCTAACTCAAATGTTCGGCTACTCAAACCATAGGGATCAAACCAGCCACTGCGGAAGCACCCGCAACAAAATTATAAAGATGATGAAGAAAGAAGAATTCCCAAGTGGATTCCAAGTTCCTCTTCACTACCCTAAATACTCCAAGTCTGATTATGAAGCCATGAATGATCTCAGTCTTGACTTGCTACTCAAACAATATGGATTCTCCTTCGAAGGATCTCTTGAAGACAAGAGGGTTTTTGCAATTGAATCATTTCTCTGGCCTGATCAGCTTTAATTAGGGTTTATGTTGGTGTTGAACTATCTCATATTAGTAAGATTATTGAATGTTTTACAATTATGTCAAATCACTAAATATATCAATTACTTAGTAATGATCAGGTTTGTGTGTGACACTTATTTGTGTATGTGGAAGCTTTGAGTTATGTAATATACACATATGAATCATCATGATCGAGTGCATTATTATCTTTGTTATTCTAAATATGTGATTGTCGACTTATATTAATAATCATATAATTATAACATCAACAAGAAAAGTCATCTTATTATCTCTTTTTTTTAAAAATCGACTGCGTATAAACAACATTCGGATTGCTTTCATAGACTTCTAAAATTCGGATTGTAAAAGATTATGATAGGATAAGGGAGGTGTATTGAATGATCGGAGAGATTTGAGTTTTAGTGACAAATCATGTGTTATTAAAACATGAATTTTAAAATATTTTTAAAAATTCAATGTTATTGGATTAATGATTTAAAATTATACATTTAAATCCACTGTTATTAAAAATATGATTAAAATTTGATTTAAAAGTTGCATATGGATTTGAGGGAATTTCTTAGTAAAAAATACAAAAAAACCAAATTTTATGGTTTTAGGTGGGATTTAAAAAAATTAATAACAAAATTCCTAATTTACTAAAATTTCACCAAATCATCTCAAAACTCATTAAAACTCAAATCTCTCCAAATATTCAATTCAATACACCCCCTAAAAGTATTAAAGCATACAATGAGAAGCCCAACAACAAAACCGAAAGCCCATGTAATGGTCCATGTAACTAGGATTCTTAGCAAGATAGTGACTCATATATATAGTCATGTAATGAGAAGTTTGATGGTACCCTAGATATTTTGGTCATGTAATTAATAGTCATCTAATTTCGGTTTTAAATTAGATTATGAAAATTTTGGTGTTTGTATTTTTTACTAAGAAATCCCCTCAAATTTCACTTAAAACTTTTAAATAAAATTCTAATTATGTTTTCTATTACAGTAGATTTGAGTGCAAATTTTAAAATCATTAATCCAATAACACTGAATAAAATATTTTTAAATTAATGTTTCAATAACATATGATTTATCACTAAAACTCAAATTTTTCTAAATACTCAGTCCAATATACCCCTTTCTCCCCAAATATTAGATTATACATTTTGACATCGACGGATTCAAGTTGGCTAAGTTGTGGTAACAGCATTATTAAATGAAATAATAATAATAATAGAATATAGGTATAAGTATTATTTATTATGAGACATGGAAGGAAGGACATTAAGAAAAACTAGATTATTTATACGATGTAAATATTATATGTAAACTGTGGTTGTAACTTGTAAGTGGATGACTTACTAGAAAGTTAGAAATGAAATAAACTCTTCTACATGAAAAAGAAGAGCATTTTACAAATGTATTCTTACAAATATATATACACTGAAAATATAAAAAGTTTCGCATAATTCACTTTTTATATTGTGAATGATTATACTTTTTTTATAACTATAAACTGTTAACCTATTTGACCAAAACAAAAAAAAAACTGTAAACCTATTTGCAGCAAAAATAAAATAAAAAAATAACAAAAAAATCTCCCGATATCATTGGCAAAAAAAAATAAAAGTCAAAACTAAGAAGAGGATAATTAAAGGGTGACAGAAATAATTAGAAGAGGAACAAAAAAAACAAGAAGTAAGCACTACGCAGTGGAGAGAAATGGTCCATGAGAACATGAATGAATAACAATTGCAAGATCCGACAACACCGCTTATTACGATTTTGGACATTTGATTATTCCAATCAATCTTATATTCTTCTGGGTAAGTCTCAATTCTTCATCTTCCTTAAGTTTCGGATTAGTCTCTTCCCACCCTCCAAAACAACTTCTCTCTTTTCATTTTTGATCATCTCAGAATCTGTTTCTAACTCTAAGAACATTATGTTCCAAATTCGTAATCTTTGCTCCATTTATTGATTCCTCATAACATGTTTTTAGACAAAAGATGTCTATTTTTGCGTAAGTTCTTGATTTGGTGTCTGCAATTTTTTTATGTTTTAAAAATCAATAATTGACATGAGCTTTGATTGATCTGCAGATCTCAAATCTCTTAGTTACATATTTTGATTGTATAAATGTCAAGCGAGTCAGCTCATACACCATTGTTACCAACAGAGAAGTTAGATCCCATGGCTCAAGACTTCAACCAAAGCTCAAGAACTTCTTCTTCAAGAAAAAGAAGATTGCGTCGCTCTAGAAGCGCTCCTCGTGGCGATTGTATGTACAATGATGATGTTAAAATCGAAGAACCTCCTCCTCATCCAAGTAAAATCCCAATGTTCAGTGATCTAAACCCAAACCTCAGGGGAGTGATTATGCTCTTGGCTTTATATCTAATCATTGGTACTATCTGTTTCTACCTTGTGAGAAACCAAATCTCTGGTCAGAAGACCAATGGTGTGTTAGATGCTATCTATTTCTGTATTGTAACTATGACAACTGTTGGATATGGTGACCTTGTGCCTAATAGTTCTACCTCAAGGCTACTTGCTTGTGCCTTTGTCTTCTCGGGAATGGTTCTCGTGGGTCATCTTTTGAGTCGAGCAGCGGATTATCTTGTCGAGAAGCAAGAGACTTTGCTCGTTCGAGCTTTCCATTTACGTCAAACCTTTGGTCCAACTGATATTCTCAAGGAGTTGCATACTAACAAGTTGAGATACAAATGCTATGTGACATTCCTTGTGCTTGTAGTCCTCTTCCTTGTTGGTACAACTTTTCTTGTAATGGTTGAGAAAATGCCGGTTATTGAAGCTTTCTACTGTGTTTGTTCCACGGTTACTACACTGGGTTATGGAGATAAGAGCTTTAGCTCAGGAACGGGACGTCTTTTTGCTGTGTTTTGGATCTTGACGAGTACTATATGCTTGGCTCAGTTTTTCCTCTATACAGCTGAGCTAAATGCTGAAAACAAACAGAGGGCGTTAGTGAAATGGGTTTTAACAAGGAGAATCACAAACAATGATCTTGAAGCAGCTGATCTCGATGAAGATGGTGTCGTCGGGTGAGAAACATTTGACATATTGTCGCTTATGTTTCCTTGTTATTCTTCTTGTCATCTTTGTCTTTTGTGTGTTGCAGAGCTGCAGAGTTTATTCTATATAAACTGAAAGAAATGGGGAAGATTGATGAAAAAGATATATCTGGGATAATGGAAGAGTTCGAGCAACTCGATTACGATGACTCAGGAACTCTAACGACTTCTGACATCTTTCTAGCTCAGACGACATCACAGAGTCAAAGGTAGTCCTCGTTACCATCATCATCCTTTGAAGATGAAACAGAGTCTTTGTTAAGTTATATACCTGCACACAGCCAAAAAAAAAAACAGAGGAAGTGAACAGCTTTTTTGAAAATTTTGTTTGTTTTTGTTTCTGTTTGTGTTTTGTAATGTAATGCCACACTCAAGTCTTTGATTGTTTCTTGAAGCCCGAGTGTATAATTTACATATATCTTTATATGTTGGTTTACACGAATCTTTTGTCTTCACAAACTGAATCTTTCTATAGCTTTGCTATAAAGCTCTAAGTGTAGGTCCTGATGAAGAATCCATGATTGATTCTCTCAAAGGATAGATGCTAATGATTGTTTTATTGCTTTAAAATTTCTGGTATTTTGATTGATACAAAGATTTTTCAAAGGGAACTGTTTCTTTCTTTCCCCGGGAAGCAAAAGAAGAAAGGGCGTTAGAGATGTCGTCGTTTTTCGAGCTGAGATTCATGGCAATGTGGGTCAAGCCAGTCTCTTGAAACACCTTTTGCCATATTAGTTCCTCTCTCTACACCGCCTACAAGCTCTCTTAAGTTAGCCACTTTGTTTTCTCGACCAGAGACACTCATTTTCATATCTGCTTCCTTAAGCTTCTGCTTAAACCGCTGCTTGCGGCTCGATGTGTTACCATCTTGTAGCTGTGAGGGAGGAGCTCCATGTGGTCCTAAGTAGATTTTTTCTTCAGCTTTAATCTAAAAACATACAATGAGAGATGATGATAGAATTAATAACAACACTTTTAGCTCCCCTATAAACAGAAGAAATCAATCAATCACTAACCTCAGGAGAAGAAGCTTTTGATGATTGTATTTCTGAATCATTATGAACCTTCTCTTCTTCTTCAATCTCCAAACTTGGAATCACAAACCCATCAGTGTCTGTCACAAATCAAATAGAGAAAGTTTTGAAACAATGCTCTGTTATCTTAATGTAGTAAGCTTTATAAATTTTAAACGGTGAAGATTGAATCAAGAACAACTTGGACTTTATCCGATCGTGTAAACGCAAAGAACCCTAATTTCAAAAACCGCGAGTTTTGAGATCAACAAATACAATTGAATGAAATCCCTTAACTTACTTACCCCACTCATCATCGTCTTCTTCGTTCGGAAGAGTCGTCTGCATTACGGAAGTATCCATTGAAGACCGATGTTCATGGATTCTCCGAAGAACCAATAATTATACGAAATGATTTGGTTTATTAGATATTTTGACTTTTGAATGTTAATTTACAATGATTCGATTATTTCACCTGATCGATTTTCGAGGAACCCTAAATGTTTAGAGCTTCTTGGAAAGGGGAAAAAAGGTGAATTGGGTTTAATTTTGTGAGGGTGTTGACTGTTGAGGCGAATCGGATCGGATCCGGATTCCATTATTTACAATTGCCACGTGGAGAACGAGATGTTGGTTTTTTTTTGTAATCTATATCGATGGACGATATTTAGCCACGTGTCTATTTCTATTCCTTTTGTTTTTGTAATCTACATCGATGAATACTTTACACAATTTTTCGAATCACAAATGCATTGTGACATATCATTTTTGTAGTTAGAAGATCTTATATATATGCAATCACTACAAAATATGATTTTTGAAAAAACAAAAGGTAAAATTTGCTTATTAACTTTTAAGATACTTGTATTATATGTGTTCAAATCACATTTTCATAACAAGAAGAACAAAAATCAATAGTGGAATTAGTAATAAAGAAGTCGTCGGATTCAACAAAACACTCGTCTTGAAAGAGTTTTTGTACTTACCATAACAACAACAGAAGTCGAAAAACTAAAGTTATAAAAAAAATGGATTGTAACATGTAGATCATTAGAACATCAGTTTCATATGCGGTTAGATTCTCAAACTCGCTATAACTCTCAAATGATGATCCTCATACTAATTTCCAATGGCTCATTTAATGAATATCATACGGCTTAGATTTCGTTTCATTTTTTTTTTTATGTTTCTTGTGTAACAGTTTCTTCTTATGTGATTTAATTTTTTTTATAAATAAAAGTACCTGTTTGACCACAAAACAACCTTACCAGTTACCACTAAGCACTAACTAATGAAATCATTATCTTCAAAAAATTATTGTTACACATCATTAACCATCTCATGATGACAATTGAAAATAACCGCAGTATTGATGGGACCAAAAGGTAGGTCCGGTTAGGATAAAGTGACAATTCCCTAATTTCCTGAAACAGTTAAGAGAGAGAAATGATTAATAATCATTTCATGTGTTGAATATTTTTAGCCACTTAGATAAATCACAAAAGACAATCCTAGTTGACATCAAAAATAATCGACAAACTTATGGAGGGGGTAACTTCTAGAGAAAGACTAAACTCTATTTAATCAATGTTTCAACCAAACCTGTTTGGTATTATCCTCTAACTATTAGACCATATTCAATCAAATTAAGAATCAAACTCGATTGGTTCGGTTCTCTATATAAATTGGGGTTAACCACGTAATGTTGGTTTGCTCTTGGAAGTTATGACTTATGATTCAACCGGGAATAGCCACCTAACCGAGTCCGGTTTGAAGAAAACTCAAATTTGAACAGAATCCGTAAAACCAACCAAAAACCGGTAAAACCAGTGACCATATTCAACACTAAAATCTGATTCACGAAAATTAAATCATATTTTTAATTAATTAGATATTTTGAGTTAAAATTCAAACCATAATTTAAAATTATTTTTTTTACTTTTTAATTTTAATTATATTTTATAATTTTAATAGAAATAAATTGATTATAAATTTTTATATATACATTTTTCACGTTTTTCTTCTCTAAAAGATTATTTTATAGTGAATTTTAGAGAAAAAATCATGTTTGATTTCTTGTTATTTATTTTTAATAAGTTTAAATGATCGATCAATAATAATTTATTTTTAATGATATTTCATGTTTCTTTAAATTTAATGTTAGAATGTGTATATATATATATATATATATATAATTGAAATAAAAATATTCAAAAACCCAATTCGATCAATAGAACCGGTCAGTGATGATTCCGAATCGGTGTCCGGTCCAGTTTTTAAAATATTGCTAGCATTTGTTTTTATTTCTTTATGTTTTTGATAGGTTAATAGATCTTCTTCTTAGAAGGTACTTATTTAATAAATAATCATCCTTAACTAGTGGGCTTCACATGGAGTTACCAAATTCCAAAGCTTTTTATAGATTTTTCAAAGTGTTTTAATTATTCAAAAATACATACATGCAAAAACCAAGGCTTTTTTACTTTTCTCGAAAAATTTAGTTGCAGGTGTAAATATAGAGAGTGAGAAAAAAACATAAAGCTTTCTTGTTTGGTTCCTCTGTCTTTCTCAGATTTCTCTCTCTCTCTCTCTCTTTTGTACCTCTTTTTTTTTTCTCTCTGAGACTTGTCTGAAACTTTTCAAGAACTCAGATTCGTCTTTTTCATCTCTCTTTCTCAAATCAAGATACAAACAGAGCGACACTTCAAGTGTTGTTTAAAGATTGGAATCAGAACACAACTCAAAAATCCATTAACATCAATGGATAAAGAGACAGTCTCTACTTCATTTTAACTAGCTCTGTTTTTCTTTTGTTCGCTTTAGATTAAGTTTCCAAAATGCTGGAAAAATCTGATGATGAAAAGCATTTTTCTTGGTGGTGCTTTCGTTTACAGTTGCCATTGCTGTTTTTTCTTGTAACCCTAGTTTCATCTGTAGCCTTCCTCTGTTTTTTAAGCTCTTGTGGATTCTCAACTCTCCTAGTAACCATCACAATCTTGGATGTCTCCACTTTTGTTTTCTTTCTAAGATTCTTCAAGAAAAAGAAAAAACTCTGTTTGGCTGAGAGATCTCAAGAAGAAGACGATGATGATGAGGATGAGGATGAGGATGGTCTCATTGAGATTACTCTTGTGAGTGAAAAAGCAGAGACTATAGAGGTAATGAGAAACATTAATCAAAGTCGGCAGAGATTTAGGATTGATCATGAAGACCAAGAAGAAGAGATTGATGATGTAAATATGGAAGAAGATAATCTTATTGAGATTGATATTTCCATTGGATCTATTAAAAGACGATTGTAGTTTGATAGATCTCATGATCACTCACCAAGTCACCATGGTTTCTGATGTTTTTATTTTCCATTTCAAGTGTACAAAGGAAATCCAACATTTCAATATATTAGTGTTTTTTTAAAGATAGGGTTTAGGGTTTTAGGATATATACTTCAATCAGTTTTATTAATGGATGGTACTAATTAAGACAATGCTTATACAGTTATATGTTCCATAGATTCTTAAATGATTTTATAGGAGCTTAAATCTAGTCCACATTTGTGTCATTCGGATATTTTCCGATATGAATTTAACAATGTTTATGAAGAAAATGTTACTTCCATTGATAGTAGCTAGGTTGACAATATACATATATACACTAATCATATCCGTTTGTTAACAATCAGAGAAACATTCTAAGAAGATATGCATGATCTTGAATCTCTCTTGTAGATGATGATGATTATCCCTGTTGGTGTGATGTTAATATATCCACTATTTTACGTAGATTGTGAAACCTTATAGCCTTGTGGTAATGCATAACGCACTTTTGAGCTATGGCTTTTAGACAATGAAACGATATATACCGTATTGGAAAAGAAAAAAAATGGATAAAGATTCAGACAGTTGCTTTTTCTTTCTGTATAATCAAAATCTAATTGTGTTAGAACTTAATTTAGGACTAAGGTCATATTTTAAACCAAACCGAATCAATCTAAAATTTTTTTACGGATCACAATGGTTACATCCAGGGGCGGATCTAAAAATTATATTTATCAGGGACAAAAACGTAGAAATATATATTTAATAGAGATATTATGCAAATTCTTAAAAAATTAGACCATTTTTGAAAATTTTATGGGGGGCAACAGCCCCTCCCAAAATACATGTAGCTCCGCCACTGGTTACATCATAGGTAAAATGGACTGTTACTGTCACTCGTAATTTTATAAGTTAGTCGTTTTCTTTCATATTCTAATCAAGAGATGAGCAAGATAGATACTACTGAAGGTGTATGTATCATGGATAATGATAATGATGAGGACGAGTCCTTTTCACAGAACCAAGCTTGATTTTATTCATAACCACCTCTTAGTTTTTGTAAAAGTTCAAAAGTGTCTAGTAAAATTATGAATGAGAAAATCAAGTGATGACTCTGAACCAAATCAAGTTTTGCTTATATGGCACTCTCAAAGTTTTTTTTTTTGTTAGTTTATGAGTTAAGGTATGTTTTGGACACTGCCAATCGATACATTTCCCTTTGCATGAATATAGTTTGATCTGTCTACAATGTTTTGTGTTTTGTTTCATAAGTCCAGGGTATGTAATAAATCGGATAAGTGAACGAATTTTTGGTGTTGAGTTATTTATTTTGATCTTTAAAAGACTATCTTGTGGTTTCTCTTCTCAAATATAGGAATGAAATGAAGCAATTGGTGACTCTATCTTGGAGGGAGTTTGGTGTTATCTCTCTTTTCTATTGCAACATCAATTTCCATAGCCTATAATTCTGTAAGGGGTTATTTCCAATAATCAATACTTCAATTAATTTGAGAAAGAAGATACAAAGATAGTCCTCATGTGATAATCCTAATTAATACCTAAAATCCTTAAAGAAAAAGAAGAATAAGATATATTAATACCCAAATCTATATCTATTGTGATATAAGTAAATAATTTATTTCCAGGATATTTATTTTAACTGTACCGGACGTGGGGTTGACTACTGTCACACGATCTAAGAGAGTATCGAACACTAAATCTGAACCGTTCATTAAAACAGATAGTCTGACGTGGCATTAACTGTATTTAAAATCCGGTTCTGCGTCCGAATCCTTTTTTTCCCAAACTGCGTCCGAATCCTTATAGAAAGAAATCTGGAGGAGCGTTGGTATTTGTTCTGATTCGAACAGAATAAATAAGTAAAAAAAAGAACCCACTCAACACAAAAAAAGAAAACTCAGTGCTTTGAGCCCTTTGGATAGCGAGGTCAGATTCCAAAGTCTTCTCCTTTCGAGTCCATCTCTCTCTTTGAACACTGTGAGCTTCTTTTTTTCGTTTTACCCTTTGAATCTTTCCAGCTTCGTTTGAATTCGCATGTGGGTTTGTTGTCTTGCTTCTTGAAGTCATGATTAGGGTTTGTGTTTGCGTTGTTTTTGGTTTGCGAATTTGTGTTAGTTTAGTTGAGAAACGTACGAATTTGAGGTTCGAGAGAGACTAATCTGGATTTCGTTTGAGTTACTGTGTGTAGTTGTGGTTTGGATCTAAATCTATGTTTTTTTTCCCCAAAAAGTATTGAAATTGAGGATAATTTTGGTTGCCCTTCTTTGAAAGATTTAGACTTTATCATTAAGAACTTATTAGATGTCTACTTCATTTGAAAATTGAAGCTTTTGTTTTGTTTTTTCTCCAATTCCTCGTGTTGCTCATTGGAGTTTTATTGTTGCAAAGATGGAATGCAGTGAAGTTTTCATGTTGCTTCTCTGAATTCATTATTCTTGCAGATTCAGTTTCTTTGCTGGTGATTCCTGTTTTGGGTTATGTAACCCTAATTTGGCGTGATTTCGCTTGAGTTATTCTGTGATTGTGGTTTGGATCTAAATCTATGTTTTTCGCAGAAAGTATTTGAATTGAGGATAATTGTGGTTTAGCCTTCTTTAAAAGATTTGGACTTTAATCACTAATAACTTATTGGATGTCTACTTCCTTTGAAAATTGAAGCTTTTGTTGTTGTTTTTTTTCCAATTCCTCGTCTTGTTCATTGGAGTTTTTTTTTTTTTTTTTTTTGATGTTCATTGGAGTTTCATTTAGTTGTATGTTGCAAAGATGGAATGCAATGAAGTTTACATGTTGCTTCTCTGAATTTATTGTTCTTTCAGATTCAGTTTCGTTGCTGGTGATACCGGTTTTGGGTTATGTAACCCTAATTTGGCGTGATTTTCTTTCATTAGTTTTTGATATTGTGTTATGGGATGTTACTGTCTGCCCCTATTATGGAAGTCTTTTTAATACGAAACTTATATTTTCCATATCCTTCTGGTGTTTCTGGTTTTGATCTAGTGCACACTCGGTTAGCGATGGGGGAAGAAGATACAAAAGTCACTGTGGAGCCAACAGCAAATGGGACTAGTTCTCTTCAGAAGACATCTGATGCCGTCTGTGGAAAAGAAGTGCAGGAGAATGGTAGTGGCAAGGAAGTACAGGAAAATAAGAAAGTTGAGGATGCTGGAACTGAGAAAATGGAGATAGATGATGAGATTAAGCAACATGAAGGAAACAGCGAGACGGATGATAAAGAGTCGGAGGTTACAGAAAAGGAAAAGAAAGTTGAGACTGAGAAAGTAGAAGACAAGGAACAACCAGAAGCTGATAAAATGGATGAAGACACAGAAGACAAGTCATTGAAAGCTGATGATGGTGTGTCCGCAGGTGCTACTGAGGAAGATGCTGTAATGAAGGAAAATGTGGAGTCTGATGACAAAAAAGATATGAAAGGCACCGAAAATCAAGAGATGAACAAGATAGATACTACTGAAGGAGACCAAGAGAAAACTGAGCAAGAATCAAAGGAGGAGAAAATAGAAGAAGGGAAAGTAAATGGAAACGAAGAAGGGAATAAGGAAGACATCAAAGAGGAAGAGAAGTCGATTGGTGGTGACAAGGGGGACAATGTCGATGAGGCTGAAAAGGATGAGAATGTTGATGAAACTAACGAACAAGAGTCACTAAAGGAAAAGAATGAGGGCGAACTGGCTGAAAAAGGGAACGAGGAGGAAAAAAACCAAGAAGAGGAACTGAAGGAAGAAGAAGAAGAGGAGGCAGACACTGAGTTGGATGAGCTGATAGTAGAAGACAAAAAAAGAGAAAGTAAGGACAGCCGCAAGGATGAAAAAGATGAGAGCAGCGGTGATAAGAAGAACAAAGATGAAGAAATAAAAAAGCCTAACAAGGGAGGAAAAGGGAAGACTGGGAAGGTTCGCGGGAAGACCACGAGCAATGAAGAAAAGAAAGATACAGAACCTAAGACTCCTTTCTCTGATCGCCCTGTCAGGGAGCGAAAATCAGTTGAAAGGCTTGTTGCGGTGGTCGATAAAAATTCTTCCAAGGACTTCCATGTTGAAAAGGTTTGCCAATTGGTTCCTGTGTTTGGTTTCTGTATAGTGTTTAATTGTTGGGTCTGTTTATCATTTGCTTGTGGATAAAACAGGGAAAAGGAACGCCTCTCAAAGACATCCCCAATGGTATGTTCATATTCCACTTATTTATCTTTAAAGTTCCTCTCAGCCTAATTTAGTCATTGTGGTGAACAGTCTTTTTTGGGCTTTAGGTTTTCTTTTGATTTGCTCGAGCACATAGTCCTTTACTATTACTGGATTGCTCTTTATGTAGGCTTGATTTTCTTGTCTCTATATTTTGGTTCTCTGGATTGGTTTGTCAATCCTTTTTTTTATTTAGCTGTTTTCCTTAGTTCTACTGACTAGAGCTTGGTTTAAAGGCAAGAATTCTCATGAATTTAAGTTTATGGTCATGATCATATTCTCTAAATACTTCATTGGTTCCATCTACTGCAGTTGCTTACAATGTATCGAGGAAGAAGTCTGATGAAGTTTTCAAGCAGCTACACAGAATTCTGTTTGGTGGGAGGAGAGGAAAAGTGAGCATCTCTTTGAAGTTTGAAGTTTTTAGGATTGTGTCATCCTTAAAATTACAGAGAGTTTGCTAATCATGTTTGTATGTGACTCGATTTTCTTGCTTTGACAGGCTACTCAGATCAAGGCTAACATATTGCGCTTTTCTGGTTACAAATGGCAAGGAGATGAGGTGGGCAAGACAATAAACTTCTCACATAATTTTACATGTGGGCTTGACTCATATTTCTTACATAATTTTCTCAAATGATGTTTGGCAGGAAAAGGCAAAATTGAAAATACAAGACAAGTTAGAAAAATTCAACAAAGAAAAACTGCTGGAGTTTTGCGATATATTTGACATATCAGTTGCTAAGACCACAACAAAGAAGGTTATTATAGCTACTCATTTCTAAGTTTCATTCTTTGGAGTTTCTTTTGCAGTCATGAATGAGCATCATATTAGGGGTCAACGCCTCTGTATTTTTCCCAATGTAATCTACTTGGCAATTGATTGTCTGTTACTTTTCCTCCAATATAGGAAGATATTGTTACAAAGCTGGTTGAGTTTTTGGAGAAACCTCATGCCACAACTGATGTTCCAGTTAATGAGAAAGAGAAGGTAACTTTGTTGTTGGAAACACTTTCTGTTCAGCAGTTGAGCCTGAAAATTGATTGTGCTTATTACAACATTTTTTAATTTTCTATTGAAAAGGGAGTGAAGCGCAAAAGAACTCCTAAGAAAAGTTCACCTGCACCTGGAAGTTCATCTTCAAAACGATCAGCAAAGGTATTACTCAATAACTTAGAACTGGTTATTTTAAATCCTTGTGTTAGGAACTGTGAATAGAATGTGTGTGTGGGGCTAATACAGTTGTAGATGTTTTTCATTTCCCCTGCGTCTTTGTGTCTGGTCCAAGTACCTGAAATCTGATTAGTTTCTTTTTCTTTACAGAGCCCAAAAAAGACCGAGGAAGCAACAAGGACTAAAAAAAAGAGTCTACCTCATTCTGATGATGAGTCTGAAGAAGAGAAAGAGGAAGACGAAGAAGAAGAAGAGGAGCAGGAGGTAGAGGAGGAAGAGGAGGAGAATGATAATGGAATTCCTGATAAATCTGAGGACGAGGCACCTCAGCCTTCTGAAAGTGAGGAGAAAGCTGAGACTGAGGAGGAGTCGGAGGAAGAAACGAAAAAGAAGAAACGTGGTTCGAGGACATCATCTGCAAAGAAAGAATCAGCAGGGAAATCCAGAAGCAAGAGAACTGCAGTCTCTACTAAATCCAGTACACCAAAGACAGCTACTCAAAAGCGCTCAGCAGGTAAACGGAAGAAGAGTGATGACGACAGTGATACAACTCCAAAGGCATCATCCTCTAAGAGAAAGAAAACTGAAAAAACGGCGAAGGAGCAGTCCCTGGCTCCTTCAAAATCTGCAGCAAAAGAGAAATCAGGTTTGGTCATACCATACTTTTTAGACCATCTTTCATTAAGAATGAAGTATATTTGTGTGTACATGCTTTCTCAGAAGCTTGAAAAATCTTAACCCTTGATCTTGTACTGCAGAAGTTAAAATCTTATGCTCTAGTCCTTTTTTTCTGAGACTGTTATATGGAATTGTTAATCTTGTTTATCTACTAATAGGAAAAAGAGGTGGAATAGCGAAAGAGAAAACCAAGGGGGAACCTAGCGATGAAGAGTTAAAAATTGCAATTCTTGATATCTTGAATGGGGTGGACTTCAACACGGTGAGGATTTGAACCATGAAATATCTGTATCATGAAATTACAGTAATTGAGCATATAAGATAGATATCTAACAAGTGCTTTATCATTATTCTGACAGGCCACATTCACTGACATCCTCAAGCGACTAGGTACGAGCTGTGGATGAGATTGTTGCCTCGCTGGTTTTTTTTTTCTTCACAGATTTGCATGTGGTTTCTGTTTTATTTGGTTAACATGCATTGTTTTTCTTCCGTCTTTCAGATAAGAAGTTCAAGATGGAATTCGCCCCAAGAAAAGCATCTATAAAGAGGATGATCCAAGATGAGCTCACTAAGCTAGCAGCAGATGAAGTTACGGATGAGGAAGAAGAGGGAGAGGATGTTGAGGACGAAGAAGAGAAAGTGAAAGAGAAAGCTGGAGGATCTGGTGGTGGAGAGAAGAAGGTTAAAGCCTGATCACCAAGGCACATAAATCTAGTCTAGCTACTATTTAATCTACAAGGGGTCTCTCTCCTCGATTGCCTGTTGTAATTTGTTGGTTGTTTTTGGTCTTGAATTGTGCTACAAGCAGGTTTTTTTTTTTTTTTTTTTAAAAAAAAAACTTTTGGTAGAGTCACAGAGAGGAAGACGTTGAGTAGTAGTTTTCAGATGAGCAGCTTTTGTTTGTGTATACCATTGAACATAAGCTCCTTTAGGACTCATGTCCCAACTCAAACACCCTTTTGATATTTGGGTTTCCTTTGTTCAAATCTCCGAAGCTTCTCTCATGCTGTTTCTTCTCTGCTCTATATTAGTTTGCCTGTCTTGTTTCCTTTTTGATGTAGGGGTAAAGGATACCAATTGATGTTTACATTAATGATCTTTAATAACAATCGCCACTTTGAGAAAGATGAGACAAGAAAAATTCATCCAATCAAACATAAAGAAAGCAAACTCCAAGAAATCTGATCTATAATGAATCAAGCAATGTCTAACGAGCAGAACAGAAAATGGGAAAATCAACTTGGCCAGTGCTAATGAAGAAAAAGGGATATGTATGCCATTGATGAGGATGTGTTCATAGCTACAAAAACTTAAACAAAGACTGAACATGGAGCAATATGATTTTCTATTATGTACACAGTTGAACAAGGAGCTATTAGATTTCCTCTACAACAATAACACAAAATGATCTACTACATCGCTTTTGGAAATCATAAAAACACAATCCCAAAGGATGCACATGCTGTTACACTTGTCATATCTCCTGACCTCTGAAGATCCTAAGGCAGATGAAGGGCTTAAAATACAATGATAGATACATACAATACAACCCAAATGAATGAAACATGGAGAAACAGGATCAGTAACACTGGCCAGGCTAACTATTTGGCTGAAACTAATACAACTACACAACAACAAATTCAGAAACAGTTGAAACAAGAACATCTAAACACAAATGGATGGAAACCCGAAAGGCCATAACATCACCACAACACACTGGTCTTAGAAGTTTCACATAAAAATGGCAAAAAGGTAAGGTGTCTAAAAACTTAAAGAAGGCAAAAGTTTCTTTTCACTTCTACTAACTAAGCTGAGTTGAAGAAGAGATTTCACAGTCAGAGACTTCTTTCTGTGACAAGAGTCTGCCTTTCTCTGAGGTCTTCTTTCTTCTTCTTGTTCTTCGTCGTCCATAAAGGTTTAGAGTTTTGCAGGAGCTCTCAAAGTCAATCTACCATAACGTTGAGAATTTAAGAAGACAACAGAAACCTTAGTCAGCAAAAAAATAGGGCAAAAGAATAAACTACAATGATTAATATCAACTCGAAAAATCGTTGTTCTATGATAGTATACACAGTTTTATACAATTGATACAATAACATGTCCATGCAGACAGCTAACTTTCAGTCAGAAAAACTAACCAGGCTAGAGATTAGCTAAAAGTCTAAAAGCAAAACATCAAAAAGAATCGTAGAATTTGAGATACATGAGGAATGGAAGATACCATTAAGATCCAACTACTTACTTTTATCCGATAATTTATTCAGTAGTAAGCCGTCTTCTTTTGCCATAATCAGCATCCCTTGATCTTGACCGATGGTTATCCTCCCGAGACAACCGTGATTTGCTGTGTCCTCTGGATGATCGACCTCTGTTCCATTCATCCTCATGCTCAGGTTCGTCTCTGTGTCTACTACGATGATCACCACCATATCTTTCCCGTTCTTCTCTATGACGATCCCTCTCCCTATCCCTTTCTCTGTCACGGTCACGATCTCTGGAGCGGTCACGATCTCTGGAGCGGTCACGATCCTTATGATGATGCTCCCTCTCACGTTCACGGCCGGTGTCTCTATCATCACGATGCCTTCTCTCTGGCATATCATAACCATGACCAACATCTTTCTCCCTCGGTATGTCCCTTTCATAACCAACATCTTTATCCTCACGATTCCTTCTATCAGATGAACCAGACCATTCCCTTTCTGTACCTCTTTCTTTTTCCTTCACAGGATTCGGACGAGCCCCTCTATCGTGATTAACCTCACCATACTGATGATCAGACGCAGCTTCCTCCCCATAACTCGATTCCGCAGCTCTTCCACCACCCAAATCTTCACCACCACCCCATCCTCCACTATTAGGATCCCACATTCCCATATTATGCCCTCCATCAACACCAGTACTAGGCATCATTCCCATTCCATTCATCGGCATCCCTCGTCCAAAAAATGCTGGATTCACATGAGGTGCCACACCAGGTACTCCTACAGGAGGGAATGAAGACAAAAGCCCAGGAAATGGTGGACCTGGAGCCCCAGGGAATCCTCCATAGCCTCCAATTCTCGCCATTGGTCCACCAAAAGCTTGTTCAAACCCTTGGCCCATCATTGGCTGATGCATCATATTCATAGGAGGCCCTGTACCAATTCCCGGACCAAACCCACCTCCGCCATTACCCATCAAACCTCTACCAACCATCCCACCAGGCCTATTCCTCATTGGACCACCTGGCCCTCTACCACCCATTCCATTGCCTCTACCCCAATTACCTCTACCAAACCCTCTATTTTCCCCACCTTGGAAATTCCCGCCAATGGCGTTGTTGTTATTGGTCACGACTGGTTTAGTCGGAGAATCAGCAGGCCCTCTTTTAGCTTGTGCAAGTACAGATTGCGTCTGTTGGCTTCTATTCACCTGTGCCTCTCCCATTCTCTTAACCGAATACGGAGAGGCATACTCAACAACACAAGGCCTACCACTGAATGCATACCCATTCATCGCCTCTTTGCAAGCCGTAGCTGCCATAGGATCAAAGAACTCCACTTGACAATACCCTTTCGACTTCCCACTAGCTTTCTCATCAAAGAACTTAACCTCCTTCACTGCACCATACTTGCACAGCTCTGCCTCAAGCTCAGCATCAGTTGTCCACCAATGCAAATCCCCAACAAAAAGAAAAGTTCCACCACCTCCACCACCAGGTCCCCCGCCAGTAGGAAAACCGGGCATAGCGATAGTAGCTCCGTTCCCGACCATGTTACTACCAGGTCCAGGAGGGAGAGTACCATTACCCATCACAGGCCTCACCAAATTCTCATTATTTCCAAAGATATGCGGTGGTGGTGGTGGTGGCAAGAGACCCTGAGAGATGCTATGTCCTCTAGGAGCCTCGAGATCACTTTCCCGATTAGGAGCTTGCCCTAGCTCAACTTTAATCCCGCCTCCAGCTCCAGGAACAATTCCACCAGGAATCTCCTGGCTAACATCACTTACCTTAATATCTTGAGCTCCATATCCACTAGAAGCAACAACAACGTCAGTACCACTTCCTCCTCCTCCTTCTGCTTCTGTAGCAACGCTCTCACCAACCAAACCAGGTATCGAGACCTCACCTTCCGATGTACCCAAAACTGGTTCAATCCTATCTTCCTCCTCGATCTTAACCTTCTCCTTTTCCTCGTTTCTCGATCCCGCTTCGTCGTTCTTTCTCATAGACTGGAGAAATCCTTCACCAACATTAACATCGTTATAAAGATCCTCATAGTCATCGTCCTCTTCCTCCGCCATAAAACCATCATCGGCGACAGCAGATATCGCCTCGTTTTGATGGAACTGATCCATCTGATCCCTCCCATCTCCTTCATCCATCTTTAGACTCTTCCTCGTAAATAAAGAAAGCTCCTTTATTTCAATCGCGAGCTTAACGCTCACTCAAACATGAACAAATCTAAAGACCACAAGAGATTTCTGCAGAAATCTTGTCGCCGGAAGCTAGAAACAGAGAAAAAGGAGCTGTAGCTAGAAACCCTAATCCGAGAGAGATTTGTGAAATTTCTAGGATTTTCTTATTGATTATTTATATCTTTTACAAATTAAAACATTTTTCTCGATGCAATCCAACATAATTTCGCTAAAGTACACCGTCTGTAGTGCGCATTATAAAGCCTTTCCCCAATGAATAAAAAACACGTGTAATATGAGAACTAAACAAACAATCCAAACACGCCTGCTTTTATGGGCCACAAATGGGCTAGCTTTTTAATGGGTCACTTAGAAGACAAGTATGAACTACCTGTCGTTCAGAATTTCTAAAACCTTTCAAACGTCACGTCGTCTAATTGTCTCTTACTTAAACTTCCTGTCGTCTTATATAGTATGTAACCGGTTAACGGCTATTTCACTTGCTACAGCCGGTGAATATACAGGCGCCTCCAACGGTCATATATCTCGAAACATCTTACAAATTCACAACGTTTCGCGTTTTAGAAAAAATCTCTCTTTTATAAATCCATTAACCGAAACTTGCGATCAAACTCTTTTCAATTTTGTCAAGAACAGAGAATCAAATTTTGATTTTTGTTTTCTTTCTCAGAATCAAACAAATAAAAAACGATGCATCAGTTTGTTGTGATTTCCATTTTTGTCTTCTTAGTTTCTATTTGTAGTAATGTACAAGCCTACGATGCACCCGCTCAATCTCCAAGAATCGCCGTGAAACATCATCCTCCGGGAAATTCTCATCGCGTTATTTCTCCGTCGAAGTCTCCGACGCATCCTCAAACACCCACTTTACTTCCTCCAGTAACACAATCTCCGACGATGCAAACCTCGCCTACGAAGTCTCCGGAGAAATCTACTGTTTCCTATCCGGTGACTTCCCCTGTTACATCTCGGACCATTGCATCTCCTTTGAAATCCCCTGTTTTTATTCCGGCGAGTTCCCCTGCTTCTGATCGGACCATTGCTTCTCCTTTGAAATCCCCTGTATCAACTCCAGCGAATCCCCCATCACGAATCATTGGAACTCCACTGAAATCCCCTGTGTTTACTCCGGCGATTCCCATATCACGATACATTGGTACTCCTTTGAAATCCCCTGTTTTTACTCCGGCGACTTCCCCTTCTACATCTCGGACCATTACGTCTCCTTCGAAATCCCCTGTTTCCTCTCGGATCATTGCTTCTCCTTTAATATCCCCTGTTTTATCTCCAGTGACTTCCCCTGTTTCCTCTCCAACTGTCGCCACAACTCCCATCTATTCCCCAGCGTTTTCCCCTGTTTCTCCTCCAACTACAACCCCAATGAAATCTCCAATCTCTGCTCCATCGATAAGTCCCACTGCCTCTATACCATCGCCTGCCACCGCTCCAACAAACCAACCATCGATTCCTGCCGATGAAATCGCAGCGCCGTCACCTGTGATAATTCCTGTTATACCGTCGACTCCAGCGAGTACGCCAGATATATTTCCTTACGGACGAGGTCCGGTAAGTAGTGGTGCACCAACGACGGCGAATTTGGCGCCGGAGATTGCTCAGGTTCCAGCCGGAGATAAGTCGGCTTCTAAAACCGTTCAACACAATCTTCTATATGCATTGCTAATCTTAGGAGCCACTTTGGTTCTACAGACAAATTAATCTCTTGTCGACTATAAATTCTTAATTAGTATATATCTTAACTATTTGTATCCGATACTCAGTAGTTATTTTTGATGTTGTTTATAAGAGAGATCGATTTTGGTCTTAAGCTTTCTTTCACTGATAAGCTTTTGGATTTAAGTGATAAAACTCAACTTTCTTATTTCATGAAATGATTATGGTAAATGAACAAACTTGATAAAATTAGAAAACCAACCAACATGCAAAAGAAAGAAAGAAATGACATTTTTTAAATAGAATTTATACTTGGATCCTTCAAGTCATTTAACTTGTGCATACCTCAAGCATACTCTGTGAACTGCTTAACGTCGTTGAACATATTATTCCCTAAACTCAACTGCATTAGCTCCATATAAGCTGCCCTCTGTACCATCTGACCATATGGACCATCCGAACAACTCCCATAAAACAAGTTTTGCCCGTTCGTTATCATCGGCTCTGTCACATTTGAGAAGGAAGCCACTTCTCCGGAATTTAAGTTCATCTGGCTAAAAGAAGGTAAAGAAGAGAACCCATTATGGCCCATTGTAGACATAGGAAACAACTGATGCTGCTCGACACATTGCGGATTGTAACCATATAAACCAAGTTGGTCACTAGGCCAAGACATATTGTCAGGAGCTGTCTGGTTCCTATTAGCAGCCTCTTGAATCTTGTTTTCTACTTCCATGTAAATTGCATAGAGCACGTTTAAAGAACACTTGTCAAGCTTTTTTTCCCAAGGAAGATACTTCTTCGTCGCACTCTTAGATTTCTCCACCTTAGGATTGTTTTTCTCCAAGCATTCTTCAACAGTGCAAGTCTTGGTGCAACTTCTCGACGCTGTCTCCATGTACTTAGTTATGATCTTTCTGACTTTGCTCTCATCCTTGGGCCATAACTCCGGCTCCACGACCACCTCATCTCCTGCTCTGCTCGGACCGTACAATGAGACACGTGTCAACGCCACAGAGTATTGAGAACTCATTGGCTTTCTTATACAAACAAGCTTTCCTCTTCTTGTAAGTTGTTATCCTTGTTTTCTCGTTCGTTATCTTCGCCATCTTTACCATCTTTCTACCCATCCAGAGATCTTGGTTTCAATCTAAAGCCAAAAAGAATAAAAACAACAGTATATAGTTTATAATCATGAGAATTTAAATACTAATATCATCATTATCATTCGGATGTAGTGATCATGATAAGCTACCGAAACATACAAAAGTTGTAAAAAAAATTGCAACGAAAGCACTAGTAAATAGTACAACCACAAATACAAAATAGTAAACCTTCACATAGTTTGTTTAATACGCCCTCAAAAAAAAAAAGTATATTACCTTGTCGAGATAGCTCCACTTTCTGAAGTTTCTTGATTTAACAATGGAGTTCCTTGTTCTGTGTTTATATATTACACACGCAAAAACAGAATATATGGTTTATTCTCAAATATTGTTTCCTCCCCTAAATTAGGATAGTTTATTTCTTTCCATTTTTCTACGTAGCATTAAAGAGGGGATATATATATGTGTTCAAAAAAAGGAAAGCCTTATAATTATAGCATGATCAAGAAATATCCTTTAAATCATATATATATAGCACCATCATCATGTGCTCATACAGATATGTACATACAACACAACAAAACTAAAGTGACTGGCAACAAAAAATTAATGTCTTATGCATTTGTAGAATGTATATCCACCTACACTCGTAAGTTTGCGAAACATATTAAAATACATTTTCTTAGGATGCAAATACATGAAGATGTAATGGTTAATTTTTACATGTTTGACTGAGCCAACTCAACATTTTATTCTCTTTTTTAACTCATTCAAAGATTATATATATGAAGACCGAGAAAACTGCAATTACCAATTAAATTCACAAATCGCAATCACATCCTATACATACATTGATTTTATGATGTGATTATGGATCAAAGTTAATACAATATCAAATGTTGATGTTTCTTTTCTTTTTTTTCTCTTGGATGACCTTTTTGTTTGTTTACGTATTTCAAAAGAATATGAAAAACCATCAAGATGTACTTCCTTGTATGTTCCTTGAATATCTTACTGAATTTGATGTCATGCTCAAGATTTTTTTTTCCAGATTAATCGAATACATTTTCTTAAGTATAATAATGTTCATGACAAGTCAAACCATAAAGGCTTTGTATTTGGTGTGAACGGCCTCTTCAATTACTAATCGGACTGGTAGATATAATTCTATGTCAAACACAATTTTATTCTTTTAATTTCCTTTACATTCGAGTAAATCAACTATATATGAGAAACAGAGTTTTGCCACTTGATGAGTACGAGACTGAAACATGACCTATCGTGGACCCATGATTGTATTTGATCGACTCTATATATGACAATGAATACGAAAATAATCGATTCACATGAATGTATGTGACATTTTTTATTTTTCGCATACTATTGATTACCAAAAAGCCCAAAAATACAGTACAGTTGGTGAAGCAATGTTGATGATGGCGAGTAGCATGGGATATGTTTTTAATGGATAATTTACATGCTTATCACTAAGGGACGAGATGTTTCCACGTCAGCAAAATTGTAAATTAAATGGATTTTTTTTTTCTTCGTTAAAAAGCCTTATTCAAATAATATATATCAAACATTTTCCATCTAGAGTACAATAGTATGAGTATATCCTACTCAAGTCCTCGTAATTTTTTAAAATTCAATTAGAAAAATTCAACAGTCTTACTTTAATTCATTTGTGTTCACAAATCACAAGTTTGAGAAATTAATTCTTCTGCTATTTATAAACTGTGAAGATAAGACTGTTTACTTAAAATAAGTTTTCAACAAGTCAAATGTTATTTATCCAACAAAAAAAAACTGATTTAATCCATACTTGCTTTAGGCACGAGTTAAAAAAACTAAAGAGGTCAATTATAGAAGCTTTGAAGAATCTATGGGTACAAAATAGAACCAACAAGAAAGTTAGAGGACCTAAAGAGGAATTATTAAGTTGATAGTTTTCTTGATTTAAATGTCAATAAATAAAGCAAAAGAAAGCAAATACCAATAAATTTTGCGTCGTTAAAATAAGAAAAGAAAATAAATAAATTTTGCGTTTCAAGTACTCCATCTCCGTCTCTTTTCCTCCGCATCTAAAACCATCAGAAAAATATCTCCGACGAAGGAGAGAAGAAGAAGAAAGAATGAATACGAAAATGGCGGAGATTGGAGTAATCGGATGTGGCTGTCGTGGAGTTTCCGGCGGTAATTTCTTCCATCCCGGAGGATTTTCTTTGAAATCTTGTTTCCTCGAGCAGAGAACGAAGCGTAATCGTAACTTTTTCCGGAGCGTTTCTATGATTCCTCCTTTCAAACGTTGTCGTCTTATCATAAAGTGGCGTTCCGTCGCCGGAAACAGCCGAATCTTTAGGTAATTCGTTTCTCCTTCGCTGTTAAATTCAATAGAAATGGAAGCGATTAGGAACATTTCGTTAGTTCGTGAGGCGTTTCTTTAATGGAATCAATTTGAGGAAAATTAGTTGTCTACGAATAAAATTGAGTTGGAGATAAGTGAATTCGCTAATCGATGATTTTGTTGATGAATGTTGATATAGCATGGATGCTCGAGAGAAATCACGATCGTTTGTGTTGGTATCATCAAGGCACAAGAAAGTTCCAGTTTTTGTGATGATGCCAATTGATACATTTGGAATTGATGCTTCTG
>CM051391.1:6546216-6571216 GCA_028015245.1 Cardamine occulta | reverse complement strand
GGTGCCCAATCATTAAAAGGTTAAGTTTTTTTCTGAAAATGTTTCAATGTACCCGATTTATATAACCTTACATGGTATAAAATATAGTATTCATACGGATTTAGATTAAGACAAGTGTAATTTTCTTCTTTTGGTTCTCTATTTTTTTTTTGATAATCAGGGAATGAATGAAGTTTTGATCTGTTCTTGTTTCAGGCTCAAGGCTTTAACTGTTTCTCTTAAGGCACTCAAGTTAGCTGGTGTTCATGGAATCGGAGTTGAGGTTTGGTGGGGGATTGTTGAGCGTTTCTGTCCTCTTGAGTTTAAATGGTCACTGTATGAAGAGCTCTTTAGACTGATCTCTGAGGCAGGGTTGAAGTTACATGTTTCGCTTTGTTTTCATTCAAATTTGCACTTGTTTGGTGGAAAAGGAGGTATCAGTCTTCCACTCTGGATCCGAGAGGTTTGTATTGTTAGAATTACAGGTATTTAGTTATTTGTCTGCGGTAGCATAGCAAAGGTTGTCTGGTTCGGATTTTGCTTCTTCCTTTGAATATTTTTAAGGTTGAGAACTGATAGCTCGTGCTTAGTTGATTATATTGTCGTTGGGAGTCCTTTCCTTTGTTAAAAACTTGTAGATTTGTCGGTCAAGTATTATAGTCTCGCTCAGCAGCTTTCCCTCTTATATATTTCCAGATTGGAGACGTCAATAAGGATATATACTATCGAGATAAAAATGGATTTTCTAACAATGACTATCTCACACTTGGAGTCGATCAACTTCCTTTGTTTGGTGGCCGTACTGCTGTGCAATGCTATGAAGATTTTATGCTCAGTTTTTCTACAAAATTTGAACCATATTTCGGTAATGTGATTGAAGAAATAAGTATAGGTCTTGGTCCTTCGGGGGAGCTTAGGTACTTCTGATTTTATTTAGACTACCAATCAGAAAGGCACAATAGCTACAATAGAAGTCTCTTACATGACATTTCTTTCAGATATCCTGCACATCCTTCTGGAGATGGCAGATGGAAATTCCCTGGAATTGGTGAATTCCAATGTCATGACAAGTACATGTGAGTGATTACTGTTAATTCAAATTTTTTTACCCGCTGTGCAAATTACTCTTACAGATTGTGAACTATACTACATGATTTAGGATGGAAGACTTGATGGCAGTGGCATCTCAAGAAGGCAAACCTCAATGGGGATGCAGAGATCCTCCAAACACTGGCTGCTATAATAGCTTTCCTTCTGGAGTTCCGTTCTTTGAAGAGGGCAATGATAACTTTCTCTCTGACTATGGTCGTTTCTTTCTAGTATGTTCTCATATCATATCATCTTTGGGGACTTCACAATAATATCTGCATTGTTATGATCTTGACTAGTGTTCAGCAAAAATGGCTAGTAAGTTGGATAATAAACAAAACTGCGAACTGCTTTTCATTGTAGGAATGGTACAGTGGGAAGTTGATTTGTCATGCTGATGCTATTCTCGCAAAGGCAGCTGATGTTTTACGGAGACGCCAGGAAGAGGAGAGAAACTCTATAATGTTGGTTGCAAAAATTGGTGGAATCTATTGGTGGTATAAGACATCGTCACACCCCGCTGAACTAACTGCAGGTTACTACAATACCGCCCTCAGAGATGGTTATGATCCGGTTGCTTCCGTCTTGTCTCGCCACGGTGCTGCTCTGCATATCCCGTAAGAGCCTTATTCTGAAGTTGTCTTTTACTAGTATGTACATAAAAGCTGCATGATTTCAGTGTTACTAACAAAATGAATCTTTCACATCTTTTCCAGCTGTTTGGATTTGGCGGACAGTGAAATACCTGAGAAGTATCTTTGCAGCCCTGAAGGATTGCTTAGACAGGTACATTGTTTCCTAAACTTTCGATCTAGAATTCAATTATACTCTTTTGAAGGTTTATGTATGATACTTGTATTTAGACCGGTCAGTGTTGTGGCTCTATTTACTTCCATCTAGTCTCTCTGTTCTTACTGCGCTGCAACATTAGCTTCTTCCCATTGAGACAATCAAGCATGCCTTAAGAACATGATTAAATCAACATTGTCCCTTTTTTCTGCTAGATACACGATGTTTCGAAGAAGAGGACAATAAATGTGACTGGTAGAAACACATGCGAAAGATTTGATAAGGTGCGATATTTCCTCACTCTATAATCCTATACAATGAAGGTGAAACTGTGGTTACTAACCTTATATATACATATATGAAATCTGCAACAGATGGGACTAAGGCAAATACGAGAGAACTGTGTGCAACCGAATGGGGACACTCTAAGATCTTTCACATTTTTCAGAATGAATGAGAAGATCTTTAGGGTTGAGAACTGGAACAACTTTGTCCCTTTCATTAGACAGATGAGTGCAGATATGTAAAAACACTCACCATTGGTGTGTTTGTCTTTTGTCACAGAATTGGTCTTTCCTCACCATATTGCTTTTTCAGATATGTGATGAGGATCAAAATAATCAAATCAAAATTGTTATAATGATATCTCTCTCTCTCTTTTTGCATTACTCATTTGTTAACTCTTCTTTAACCTCTATGACAAAAGTGTGCAGAAACCCTTTTTCAATTGATCAAAAAGTTACATCATATATGCTCTGATTATCAGAAACAGATCCAATACAGAGAAAGTGTAAATACAAATTTAAGATTTGTTCTTGTATCAAAGGACTTGTCTATCAGCAGCATCAGCAACAATGGGCAACCTGGGGACCAGACCAAACAAGCAAGAAGAGAATCCATAGATCAAAGAGACAAGTAAGAAGAGGAACACTGTGCTGTCCAAACTCATCACCACATCTAAACCAATCCCATCTCTGGGATTAAAGCTCCTCTCAAGCAAATCCGGGAAAATCAACAACACATCAAGCACAATCGCCTGCATCGTGTTGAACCTAACGTACCTGCTGAAATTAGGGTTCCTCACGACGACGAAGTAGAGAGTGATGAAGATAAGAAACCCATTGAAAGGAAAGCTCTTGAAAGCCCTGATGGCGGGAAACAGAGGCTGGATGAGAATCTGGAAAGGTTGGTACTGTGTGATGATGAATTTACCGTACTGAATCCCATCGAAGAATGGGTAGAAGTAACACACGGCTGAGATTATCCGATCTGATGCATCGACGGAATCATCGCCCTTGGATTGGAGTACGAGTGTTGCAGCTCTTTCTCTGGTAAGTCTGGGTTTTGGGAATTGGGGGTTAGGGTTTAGAGGAAGAAAGGAACGACCGGTTAGGGTTAGGGTTCCGGTGAGAGATGGTAAAGGAGCAAAAAGTTGAGATATTGCCATTTGCTCTGTTTCTGTTCCACTTCACACAAACGGGAAGCGAGCTGGTCACATGATGAACAGATAATAAACTAAACTCCACGCTGTTTTAAAATTCTAATTAAAAACAGTGTGTCGTCTTTATGGCTTTCTAACGGCACGCAGTATTTTAACGGACTAACCATCGATGAAGCAACATTTTTTATAATGATATCTCTCTGTTTTTCTATTCTTCATTTTGTTAAGTCTTAACCTCTATGGCAAAAGTGTGCTGAAACCCTTTTTCAATTGATCAAAAAGTTGCATTATATATGCTCTGATTATCAGAAACAGATCCAATACAGAGAAAGTGTAAATACAAATATTTTCCGAAAGGAAACTCAAATAAATGAAACTAAACCAAACCCATAATAAACTTCCTCTCTAACCGAAACAAACTAATTAAACTAATTTTGGAGTAGTTAAATGTCTTACAGTTTTATCTAAGAAGAATGTGAAGGAGAGTGTGCTTATGTAGCTTACGATGCCAATAACAAACACAGCCAGATATGTCTTCGTGAAGGGAGATTTGTAGACAAACCTCCATGCTTCGGCATACATAACTAGCTGCAGAGAAATGATAATGGCCAGAGAGATGATTCCCCCACAAGCAGGGGTAATGTACTACCATACAGGGTGAAAAAATATTTATGCAATTGGTTCCTGATAACATATCTCCTCTGAGTGGGGGTGGCGGGTGTTGTTTTCAGCAGAAAACTAACCGATATCGCATCAAGAAGTTTTGCGAGCATGAAGCTTGTAGAAAAAATGAGAGCTGTCACGGGGTCAATTGTAGGGTTGTTGACCATAGCAACTTGTCCCAATCATCAAGCTGATGAAAACGTTGGTTCTCTCTACATTGAAAGTCTGGGGATTAAGAAATAAGGAAAGTCGGGAAACAGGGCAGGTCATTGTTGGTGTTGTCGTATGTTCGGGTACCTGAAAAAATAGTAAACAAACTTGAGGATTAAGATTAAGAGAAAAATTAGATCCTCCAAATTTAAAATATGTAATCTCTAAAACCAAAAGGCATCCTCAAGAATTAGAACTCCAAAACTCAATACATATAGACGAAAAAGGATGATCAAATATTATTATAAGGCACACAAACCAAAAGTCACAATTATGTGTATATTGTGAAGTAGACTTTATTACCTTCAGTTTATTGCTGAGATAAATCACCAAAATATCACGATCTTCAACTACAAGTTCAGTGTGCAGAGTAAAATTAGATGACCAAAATAAGTTTCGTAGAAACGCATACATATGAGTAAATAAATAAAGCAAAATCAAATAAACTGAGTTCACTTCGCAGGCTTTAAGGAGCTTTTTGACTATTGCGGTCTCATAGTCTTCAAAACACTGCTCACTAGTTCCAAATAGGTCAGCATAATCGAAAGCAAATGCTTCAATGGAGTTTGCTAGCTTGGGATTAGTAACTGAAAAGATCCTCCCGAGAATGTAATCATTTGTTGGTGTTGTATGTTCAGCGACTTAAAAAAATAGTAACCTTGAGGATTAAAATAAGACAAACCAAACATGGGTGCAACATGTGTGCAATCCATAGGGGTGCCTATGGGGTTAATAAAAAGGCACTTGTCTAGGACTTCAAATTATTAAGTAAATTTTACTGACTCCCAATTTTCAAATTTTTTTATATATAGATAAAATATATATTTTAGTGTGATTTTTCTTGAGTTTAAAATTTTTATTTCATATATTAAGAAAATAGTGTTAATTATTTCTAACATTTTACAAAAAAATTAACTTAAATTTTGGTATTTTTATATAATATATTAATATTAATTAAAAACAGATAACAAAACAGTATAAATTATATTCTACAACTTAAGAAATGTTTTATAACTTAAGAAAATAGTACAAAATTGATCTTGATATATGAAAATACTGTTTATTATCTCTACTTTATTATAAAAATTATATTAAATTTTAGTTATAATATATATTTTAACGTAAATATATATCATCCGTTATAAATCATTGTGGATTGTCAAACTCTACTTCTGGCCCATCAGTCCCATATCCGATGAGACTTAAGACGGTTTATACTTTTCCTATTCCGAATAGGATTTACCTTTTATCTCTTGTATTGATTCCTATATAAAGGTTCTATTGGAACCTCATTATCGATAATACAACACACGAATTCCCCCATAATTCTCTCTAGTTTACAACACGTTATCAGCACGATAGTCTCTAAAACCCTAGCTAGCAGCCGCCGCATCTAAAACCCTAATCTCGCCGCCGATCACAAAGCAACCGGATCAAAGCAAAGCAAAGAAGATCTCTTGAAACCAGTCAATCTTACTACACTCTGAGACTCGGTTCCCCAAATACATGGTAACGGAGTTGTGAAAAGATTGATTGAGTGTATTTCTTGAGGAAGATATCTGGTTCGTGATTTTCACTTCAAACCGAATCTCTAAGGTAAGTTCTAAAACCCTAGAACATATATAACCATGAAATCGGTAAACCCTAATTAAATTAAGAAATCTCCAAAACCCTAAAAGATGATCTATATTCGGTTATATGTTCCGATGTTTCGGTTGTTCTAAGAAGTCATGTGTTCGGATGTATGATCCGGCTGTTCGATAAAAATCCTAATTATATAGCATGTTCGGTTTTCATCATGTTCAATATTAATTGTATGATTTTTGGAGTGTCGCAAGACACGGATATTCTTAAGTGATTAATTATTATTTGTTTGTTGATATTCACGATGAGGTTATAAATTTGGTTAAATAATTATGAAACCCTAATTAATATGGATATTGCACATATATGTATAAACCCTAATTGATCCACATATGATTGTTTGTTTGATTGATAAATTTGATTGCATGATTAATTATCATAAATTAAAATCCGATCAAAGCACATAGATATGTTAAGATCTTGCATGAAAATTCGATCATATAATTTTGCTAGATTATTATCGCATGAATTTATTTTACATAACCTTGCTATTTTGTTAAATCGGTTGCATGATAATAATTGTCACAAATTAAAATCTGATCAATATATAAATATTTAAGCTGCATGAGAACCTTGCATGATAATTTGAACTTGTATTTTGAGCATGCTAGGTTGCTAGAATATTATCACGTAAATTTTTTTACACCATGCATGAATATTAAAATTTTGTGATACTTAAGAGAATATGATGCATAATTTCAGATGTCGAATATCCAAAACTTGGAATTTGCTGCCCTTACTCTCTCGGGAGATAACTATCTACAATGGGCATTGGATATTAAGATCACTCTAAAGTCTAAAGGACTTGGCGAATGTATCGTTGAGAATAATAATGAGAATGAAAGAAATCGATACATGGCAATTATGATAATTCGCCATCATCTTGCTGAGAGTCTCAAAGATCAATACTTGAAAATTGAAAATCCTCTTGACCTTTGGAACGAGTTAAAAATAAGATATGATCACCATAGAACGGTGATGTTACCAAAGGCAATGTATGAATGGAGGAATCTAAGGTTCCAGGATTTTAAATCCGTGGATGAGTATAACTCGGCCCTATTTAAGATTGTCTCTAAATTGAAGTTGTGTGGTGAGAAAATAACTGAAGAAGAGATGCTTGAAAAGACATACTCTACATTCCACACAAGTAACGTATTGTTACAACAACAATATTGTGGAAAGGGTTTCGAGACATATGCAAGTTTGATCTCTTGTTTATTGCTAGCTGAGAAAAACAATGAGTTATTGATGAGAAATAGTGAAATGAGACCTCCCGGATCAACCCCACTCCCTGAAGCCTTTACGGCCGCTGAAAATGAAAATGATTTTGATCATGAGCAAGATGATCTAATGCAATATGAGACTTCAGATTTTCTAAAAGAATAAAGTTGATCTCGACATTTAGTTTCTATGTTTGGTTTTGGTGTTTTTATTTGGTTGGATTTATGTTCTTGAATTTATTTGTTATTGCTATTATTTTGGATTTATTTGATTTAATGAAAAGATATTGTTTTAAGTCTCTAAAATATGATTATTGATTTTGAAAAATGAGTGATGACAAG
This sequence comes from Cardamine occulta, assembly GCA_028015245.1. Taxonomy (NCBI): domain Eukaryota; kingdom Viridiplantae; phylum Streptophyta; class Magnoliopsida; order Brassicales; family Brassicaceae; genus Cardamine; species Cardamine occulta. The sequence continues at coordinate 6,563,839 of CM051391.1, read as the reverse complement.
GATATTTTCGTGGTGGATAGTGGATCAAGCCACACGATTCTAAGAGACAAAAGATATTTCATAAATCTCACACTCAAAAGTGCCAATATATGTACCATAGCGGGTATGGCTAATTTAATAGAAGGATATGGTCAAGCAAACATATTATTACCTAAGGGTACACATCTAGAAATAAGTGATGCACTATACTCACCGAGCTCAAAGAGGAGCCTATTGAGTTTTAAAGACATTCGAATGAATGATTTGCATATTGAAACTAAGGGCGAAGGGAATAAAGAATTCCTTATGATATTTGAACTCGCCAATGGCCATAAGAAAATCCTAGAAACCATACCTGCCATATCTACAGGCCTTTATTGTGCTAAAATAAATATGATAGAAGCAAATGCCACGGTAAACAAAGTATTTTCCGAAAATTTCACTCTATGGCATAACCGGCTTGGCCATCCCGGTTCTAACATGATGCGAAAATTGTTATTAAATACAAATGGGCACACATTGAAAGAAAGAAGAGTTATCCCAAAGAATCTCACGTGTGAAGCATGTTCACTAGGGAAACTCATAGTCAAGTCATCACCAGTAAAAGTGAATAAGGAAACATTGAATTTTCTGGAAAGAATACAAGGTGACATCTGTGGACCAATTCACCCACCTTGTGGGACGTTTAGATATTTTATGGTACTTATTGATGCATCCACGAGATGGTCACACGTATGTCTATTATCAACTCGAAATTTGGCATTTGAGATTACTTGCTCAAATAATTCGGCTAAGAGCACACTTTCCAGATTTTCCTTTAAAGACTATCCGTCTAGATAATGCTGGTGAATTCACGTCCCAAGCGTTTAATGATTATTGTATGTCCATGGGATAAGTGTAGAACATTCTGTGGCACATGTACATACACAAAATGGATTGGCCGAATCATTTATCAAACGCATTCAACTAATTGCGAGGCCATTACTAATGAGATCAAAACTCCGTGTCGGCTTGGGGACATGCAGTTTTACATGCAGCTGAACTAATTCGCATCAGGCCATCTAGTGAACACAAATATTCCCCATCACAATTGCTAACGGGTCATGAGCCAGACATATCCCATCTTAAGACATTTGGATGTGCCATATATGTACCAATTGCTCCACCACAGAGAAGTAAGATGGGACTTCAAAAGAGGATGGAGATATATGTTGGATATGATTCTTCCACCATAGTTAAGTACCTTGAGCCAACCACGGGTGATCTATTTAAGGCCAGGTATGCGGATTGTCACTTTGACGAATCCAACTATCCAACATTAGGAGGAGATAATAACAGACTGGTAAAGGAAATTACATGGAATCAAACATCCTTAACATGGCAAGATCCTCGGACTAAAGAATGTGAAATAGAAGTCCAAAAGATTATACATTGACAAAAGCTAGCTAATCAATTGCCAGATTCATTTGCTGACTCGAAGAGAGTAACAAAGTCATATATACCAGCTGTTAATGCACCAATAAGAATTGATGTCCAAGAGGGACACAATCAAGTTGCTACAGAATCTAAAGCGCGCTTAAAGAGAGGTAGACCATTAGGTTCCAAGGATAAGAACACTCGGAAATCAAAGAAAGGTGCAATGGGAGAATCCGAGGTTATTGGAACCCTAGACATGAATGAACCAAAGGAACCAAACATTGATACTCGGGACGCCGAGCTTCAAGGTCCTGAAGTTCTTGACAATAATGAGATCTCAATAAATTATGTCATGTCTGGAAAATAATAGAATAGAAAGAATGTCGATATTGATGAAATATTTGCATACAAGGTAGCACTTGACATTATGGATATAAGCGAGGATCTAGAACCCACGTCAATATTAGAGTACACTCAGAGAAAAGATTGGATTAAATGGAAAGAATCTATAAACGTGGAGTTAAATTCATTAAGGAAGAGGAATGTATTTGGTCGTATAATCCTGATACCTCTTGATATTAAACCAGTTGGACACAAATGGGTCTTTGTGAGGAAAAAGAATGAAAATAATAAAATCGTGAGACATAAAGTACGGCTTGTTGCACAAGAATTCACGCAAAGACCAGGAATAGATTATGAGGAGACATACTCCCCTGTGGTGGATGCTACAATATTTAGATTCTAAATAAGTCTGGCCATAAGAGAAAATTTGGATATGCGGTTAATGGATGTTGTAACCGCATACTTATATGGTCCACTGGATAATGAAATATATATGAAAGTCCCAGAGGGAATTGAGCTCAAAGATAAAGAAAGTTCTCGAGAACAACATTGTATAAAGTTGAACAAAATTTTTTATGGATTGAAACAATCAGGTCGAATGTGGTATAATAGACTAAGTGAATATCTAGTCAAAGAGGGCTATAAGAACAACCCCATAAATCCGTGTGTATTCATAAAGAAATTTACTAAGGGGTTTGTAATCATCGCGGTGTATGTAGACGACCTGAATATCCTAGGAACCTCTGAGGAAATTTCCCAAACAGTCGAATATCTAAAGAAAGAATTCGAGGTGAAAGATTTAGGAAAAACAAGATTTTGTTTGGGGTTACAACTTGAGTACATGAATAATGGAATCCTTGTGCATCAAATGGCATATACAGAGAAAGTACTCAAGAGATTTAACATGGACCAATCTCACCCATTGTCTAGCCTCATGGTTGTGAGATCCCTTGACTTGGATAAAGATCCATTCGGTCCAAAGAAGGATGATGAAGACGTCCTTGGTCCCGAAGTGCCATATCTAAGTGCCATAGGAGCTTTGATGTATTTGGCGACACTAGGCCGATATATGTTTTGCCGTGAATTTATTATCAAGATTTAGCTCATGTCCAACCCAAAGGCACTGGAACGGGATTAAACATATACTTCGTTACCTACAAGGAACGAAAGATTTGGGATTATTTTATACTAACCATAACAAAGATGGTTTGATTGGTTTTATGGATGCAGGTTACCTCTCGGATCCACACAATGCTAAATTCCAAACGGGATATGTTTTTTACTCACGGTGAATGCGGCTACATCTTGGCGATCCATGAAGCAAACTCTTGTTTCTACATCGTCCAACATTTTTTTTTTATTTTTCAGTGAATGTGTTTGGCGTTGAGATCAATGACTCAACATATTAAAGTGGATTGTGGAATGACCGAAGGAAAGGAGGAACCAACCATACTGTGCGAGGATAATAATGCAAAATAGAAGATGGATATATTAAGGGAGACAGGACGAAACATATTTTGCCAAAATTCTTCTTCACGCATGATCTACAAAAAGATGGAGAAGTACAAGTTCTACAAGTTCGTTCAAGTGAAAATTCAGCAGATCTATTTACAAAGTCTCTACCAACCTCGACATTCAAGAAGCTAATACATCAGATTGGAATGCGAAGATTGAAAGACATTCAGTGATGTTCGGAACAAGGGGAGTAATGCGTGTTGTACTCTTTTTCCTTATCTCGGTTTTGTCCCAACTGGGTTTTCCGAGAAAGGTTTTAATGAGGCAACATCCAAAGCGTATTACAAGCTCTTAGAGTTATGACATCCAAGGGGGAGTGTTATAAATCATTGTGGATTGTCAAACTCTAGTTCTGGCCCATCAGGCCCATATCCGATGAGACTTAAGACGGTTTATACTTTTCCTATTCCGAATAGGATTTACCTTTTATCTCTTGTATTGATTCATATATAAAGGTTCTATTGGAACCTCATTATCGATAATACAACACACGAAATTCCCCCATAATTCTCTCTAGTTTACAACATCATCTAGTTTTTTTTCCTTAGATCTCCTAAACCCTTGGGACGGCTGCTGTCCTTCATTTGATAAACCAAACGCTCTATGAAAATTATGCAACATTTTAAACCAAACGCATTTGCAAAAATTATGCAGAAATAAACTACATAACATTTTAAAATATCCTTTAAGACGGCACGTAGTTATTTGAAGTGGGGTAACAATTAAATAGCCTCTGTTGTAGTTTTTGTTTTCTAAAAATATATATATCAAATCCACCAGTATAAAACGGCGTAATGTCTTGTGTTGGACCCAATTCTTTCAATTTTTCACCTAATTTAATTACCTCCGTAGCGCACTTAATGTCACTTGCATATATATATTGAACAAATATAAACATAATGTTCATATAGTGAAAACTGTTAGTTAGTTTAACTAACTAACCTCTCTTGTTAAGACAAAACAATGTCAATTGTTTGTACTTTCTTTCTGTTTCTCTTAAACGCTTCCTCCGCGTTTGCGTTTGCGGTTCATAAACCGTCAATCGCAAGGCAACTATCAACATCAGAGTCATCAAACTCAACATCTTCTTGCTCAGCAACTGGAAATCCAATCGACGATTGCTGGAGATGCGACCAAAATTGGAAAGCCAACCGCAAGAACCTCGCGGATTGCGCGGTTGGATTCGGACGCGACTCAATAGGCGGTAGAGCTGGTGAGTTCTACACCGTAACCGGTTCAAGAGACGATGATCCACTAAACCCATCTCCAGGTACATTACGTTACGCCGCAACACAAGATCAACCTCTATGGATCATCTTTGATCGAGACATGGTAATAAAACTTAAAGAAGATATCCAAATAACGTCATTCAAAACCATAGATGGTAGAGGAAATAACGTTCAAATAGCTTATGGACCCTGTTTAACTTTATATAAGGTGAGTAATGTAATCATAAACAATATTTATATTCACCATTGTGTTCCGGCGAAACGATCTTCAGGAGGTTATTCGGATGGAGATGGAATCTCGATATTTGAGTCTCGAGATATTTGGATTGATCATTGTACGTTAGAGAAATGTTACGATGGGCTTATTGATGCGGTGAGTGGATAAACGGATATAACGATTTCGAATAATTACATGTTGAATCATAATGAAGTCATGCTTTTGGGTCATAGTGATGAGTTTTTTGGTGATCGGGATATGAGAGTTACGATCGCGTTTAACTATTTTGGTGAAGGACTTGTCCAAAGAATGCCAAGGTTAGTAAACTTATTATTTTTTTATAGTTTTTGCTAGCTAATGTCAAATTTATTAGTTAATAAAGATACTAATTGCTAGGTATGGTTTATATATCATGGGATGTGTAGGTGCAGGCATGGACATTTTCATATAGTGAATAACATTTACAGAGAGTGGGAGATGTATGCTATTGGTGGAAGTGCTAATCCAACGATTTTTAGTCAAGGAAATGTTTTCATAGCTTCGAATAATCAATTCACAAAAGAGGTATGTAAGTGACATGTGGTCCACTGAATATATACCGTTTCAAACTAATTTGATTTGATTTGATTTGTATAACTTCCTTTCAAACTAATTAAAACAAATTGGACTAGATTATTCTAGAACAAAATGTCCACTCATACTTCTACAACACTCACATGCTTTTTATATATGCAGGTGACAAAGCGAGAGAATGCAAATGGAGATGATGAATGGAAGGAATGGGATTGGAAATCAGAAGGAGACGAGATGCTTAACGGCGCTTTCTTTACACCGTCAGGGAACGAGGATTCTCCGAGCTATGCAAAAATGTCGAGTATGGTAGCTCGACCAGCTTCGCTTCTCAAGACCACACATCCATCCGTAGGTGTTCTTAGTTGCCAAGTTGGTCAACCTTGTTAAACACACAACCATCTCTTGTGACCAAACCTTGATTTGGTATGTTTGTTTTTATTGTTGTTGCTATAACATATAGGTAATTGTATAATTTGGTTGTCAATTTTACGCTGATTTTTTTATAAAGGTCATGAGAAAGTTTTTTTTTTCCTTCACATAATTCTATTAATACTATAATTTATCATTTTTGACAAAATCTTTTCTATTCAAAAGAATTAAGAAAAATTATGATTAAATATCTAAATTATTTTTAGTATATATTCCTATAATTCTAAATTTACCATTATAGATGATGGAGTGTTATGTTAAGGCAAAATACCGAAGTCGATAGAAACTAGTGCTCTAATATATTTAGTATCTAGTCTTCCCAAGTCCCAACACCATTCATTACATCATCAAACAAGAACACACAAATATATAAACCACCGACTAACTAATTCGAACCCAAATTTTAAATAAATAAACAAAAAAAAAACCTCAATGATAGGGGGAAATAAATAAACCTCATTTACTTTCCCCCAAAGCCATAAATAAAGGATTCAAGAAAAAAAAAACGAACAAAAACAAAGAAGAAGAGAAGGAACAAGAAGTGAACTATAGAAGCCAAGAAGAAGCAAACAAGCAAATCAAGCTCACCATCAAACCAACCTTAGTTCCTCCGACGATCCTAACCGCACCGGCATCATCAGCGGTCGCATCATCCGCCTCTCCATCAGGCCCTTCAGCAGGCGAATCCGACTCATCAAAAGAATCATCCGGAGACGGTGCAGCCTTCTTCTTCTTCCCTTTCGCTTTCCCTTTAGCCGGTTTTGGAGAATCCGCAGCATCACCATCCTCTGGTGCCGGAGCAGGAGCCGGAGCGTCAACAGCTGAAGCTTTAAACAGCTCTTTAGCTAACAAAACTTTATCGGTCGCATATATAGCCAAAGGCTGCTCATCAATGATCGTGTCAATGATCTTGACAGTGTTAATCCTTGTCCTTAGCGTAACTTGTTCTCCATCGTTCTGTACAGTTAGCTCAAACTTGTTGGCTCCATCAGTAGCAAGTGTGTTCATCGGACCATTGTTGGATTTGAGCATCGCCATTGAGTAATATGTCGGGACGGCAAAGAAATCGAGGAAATCTTCTTTCTTTGGAGCTGTCAAGTTCTTGTATTTGGGCAAGAATCCTTTCATTGCGTCATCTCCTGGACAGAACACTGTCATGCCTCCTTCTACACTCTCCTGTTATATAACCAAAACACATTTAATTTCTCAAGGTCATTTTTTTCTTCTACATTATGAATATTGTGAGATTTCGGATCTTGAAGTTGACATTTTTTTACCCATTTTTTATCTACTGAGAACCCAAATTGTAATGGCTAGTGAGTTAGTGGGGAAAATTATTGCTACTTTTTAAGATGCTCGTTTAAAAAAAATCAGTTTTTCGAATTATGTTTCATAATTTGAATAAGAAAACTGATTAAAAATGTTCCGATAATTGAGGTAATCAAGTATATATGTGTGACTATATTTGCCCATTAGATACCTAACAGTCAAACACCTTTTGACTTTTGTCTTCAAAACCAAATTGCTATTGGCTATAAGCCAACAGAACAAGTGAACAACCACATGCATCTTCTCTGATTAATTATTTTTGAATTTAGCAACCGAAATTAATACCACCATTATTGGTTCTAAATGGCATACTTACTATTCAGGGTTAATTAGTTGTAAGCACCTAATTCTTTTTATTTAATTTACTTCTACATTTATACAATCACATGCATCGACTTATTAACTAATTAATTTATAAACAGAAAACGAAAAATTAAAACAATACTAATACAATTTTGTCATCTTTTTTTTGTTTTAATAAATTTATACAGCGACATGCATCAATTCATCGATTAATTAAATTTAATTACTCAATATAATCAGGGTTTAAGTAAATTACCTGGTAAGTTTTCGAAGCTCCAGGGTTAGCGAGAAGAGTCTCAGCAAAGACTTTACATCCATGAGCCGACATTATTCCGGTGAGATTCACCTCTGACGGAGCCGGAGTCGGAGCCGACGCACTCTCCGACGGCAAGATTTTACTAATCTGAATAATAGAGATATTGTACGGAACTTCTTCAATAGATTTGACAAAGAAAGAAGAAAGGTCTCCACCGTCAGGACCAAACCCGACTTTACCACCTCTCAGATCCGTTATATTAACGAATCCGGTCATTCCTTGAGCAGCTCCGGTGGCTTGGAATAGAGTAGCCGCGAGAGCAGAACCGGCACGGATCTGGTGGAGTTTTTTGGCGCCGAAGTAATCAAGAAGGACGTGGAGGGAGAGAATGTTTTTGAGAGTTGAGATTGTGTACCCTTTGGATGTTAAAGCTGACATGGCGGCGTTATCGACGGCGCAGACGGTTATGGTTCTTCTCCGGTTGATTTCGTCGGCGAGGTGAGTTTGAGTTAGGTAATGACTGAAGGAGGAGAAAGATGGGTGGTTTTGTAAGAGGCGCGTGACGTTGTGCGCGTGAGTTTGGAATGTGAGGAAGGTGAGGAGAAGGACAATGTTGGAGATGATGAAACTCATCATCATCATCTTCGCCATTGTTGGACTGTGGAGAAAAGAGTGAAGAAGAGTTGATTTGGGGATTTTTTTTTTGAGAGAGAGTGAGCTCTGAAGCTTAAGCTGAGGGGAAAATGAAGATGTTGTTTAGTTAAATGGACGTGGATTGTGATTGAAATTACGGTTTTGCCATTGAGTATTTTTATTTATTGAGACATTATTTAATACTATTATTTATTGCGAATTTAAGCTTATGGGCTTTGTTTTGCAAGTTTGTGACCATGTCACACGCTGTTCTCTCAGCCTTCCACCTACTATTTTAAATTTTGATTAAATTATTGAAAAGCTTTTCTAGACTGCCTATGTTTTTATGTAGAGATTAGGAATGTATAAAAGTGTATATAAAATCATAAATAGACGAAATATATTATTAAATGGAACAAGTGAGACATGCTAATAGTCTAAACTGAAAAAGTTTATGAATCAGAACTTGATATAGTTGTATTATTGTGCTCTGTTTTCAAAGTTAACCATCAAGACGAAATCATTATTAGATTTTAGACCACAACCGCCGCTGCAAATGTTTGCTATACTACTAAACATTAATATTTTGGATTTTACCCTATAATATTTTGGATTTTACCTTATAATATTGGTAGACTGAAAAAAGGAATTGTGAAACAACACATTTGCAGCCTTAAATTACAACAGCCTTAAGAAATTCATTGGTGGCACATGCCCCAACTTATGTAACTTACATCTCATAGTGTTTAAATGTCACTTATTTTGGTTAACAGTATTTATTTCTTGCTCTCCTTTGTTAAGACATTTCTGCTGGATTCACAACTATCATCTGATTACGATGGGATAACTTGTTTGTGTAGCTGAAAATAGAAATAACTTTCTAGACCAAAAAAAAAACACATGCAAAATTTTATTGTTATCTAAATATATATAATCAATTAATCATGTCACGTAGACAAAATAAAATAAAATCAAACATGTCACGTGGGAGTCGGATGAGCATCTCTTCTTCATAAATTAAGGCATCAGAAACTCATTACTCCATTATTTATAAATTTGAGACCATGTCACAAGCATAGAATCTTCCTCTTCGTTTAATGTATTCATTGATTAACAATCTATTTGTACCCTAAAATATTATAACAGTTTCAAATAAATTTGTTAAAAATCATTTTATCTGTTCCATAGTAGATTTAATTAGACGGAATATTCTGGTGTTTGACTGTGGTCACTTAATCAGTGTCGGTGACAATGCAAAAGTTAAAGCGCATGAATGCGTGATCGTTACGGTTAACAAAAACCGGAGATGAGGCAATTTCGTGGTTTATCACAAGTTCAGGCCTGAGGGAAACTTGTGGAATTAAACAATGTCTTTGAACTGGTTTATATATATCCCAAGTGGATGGTTGAGATTTGTTTTCTGATTCTCCACCGACAATCGGTCGGTCCAAGTAAGCTGAGTAAGTTAACTAGTTGTCTGAAGATCATGACGTACCGGTTTGCTGTCACTTGTCACTTGAGATACGATGCTATTATAATTCTTTTTCTCATAAGGTAAGTATTAGACAACACAAAATTATTATATCTTTTACATATGAACAGTTCGACCAACGTATAATTAAGGAGTTAAGGACTAGAAAAATGACAAACCAAGCTTGAGACTGTTGTGATTGTGAATATATGTTCAAATTTTGTTTCATACACAAACTATCATTTGGAATCCGAACGCATATCATATACTAACAATGCCAAAATACTTTGTATCTCATTGTTCCTAAGATGTGTTTTATCATTGGCAACAAACACATGGACTCCTTCTCCTTTAATCCGAATCCAACTACATCCAGGACTTTTCTTCAAACCTTTAGCTTTCATCATCTCTCTCATCTTCACAACTTCATCCCAACTTCCTTCCACTGCATAAGCATTCGATATCGTCACATAGTTCCCGGAATTTTCAGGTTCCGTCTCAAGCAAATGCCTTGATAAGTAGTCCATAAGCTCAGTCTTATGCTGCATGTTGCAAGAAGCAACCAAAGATTGGATCATTCGTGCATCTGGCTTGTATGGCATTTCCTCGATTAACCTTAAGGCCTTGTCTGTTTCTCCAGCTGATGCAAGAAGATTTACCATTAGTCCATAATGTTCCAAGCATGGTTTCATACCATGTTTTGAAACCATATCAGTGAAACTCTCAACAGCTTGGTTAATATCCCCGGCGTGGTTACATGCTGATAAAAGGCTTGTGAATGTTATGTAGTCTGGTTTAATGCCCATATCTTCCAAGCTTCTGTATAGAGCGATTGCTTCTTTCACGTTACCATTTAATGCATACGCCGAGATCATGGCATTGTAGAGAGGCAACTCACTGCATAACTTACTTCTGAAAACCATCTCTGCTTTGTTTATATCTCCACATTTAGCATACATGTCAACCAACGAAGTTTCAATCAACACTGAAGAGGAATGCTGTTGATTTCTTATGATGTATCCATGGACTGATCTTCCGAAATGCAATGATGCTAGATCTGAGCAAGCAGATAGAGCTACAGTGATGCTATAGGCATTTGGTCTCAGCCCAGATTCTTGCATCTTTCTGAGAAAAAGAATTGCTTCCTCACTGCAACCATTTTGTACCAAACCATTCATCATAGTCGTCCACGAGACTAGATTTGGAAATATGCCTGAGGATTGCATCTGCAAGAACATTTCCTTGGCCTCATTTACCTGACCATTCCTGAGAAAACTTAGAATTATCAAATTCCATGTTATCACATTTGGTGGTACACTTTCTAGCTGCATCTCATAAAACAATTTCAAAGCCTCTCCGCTAAGAGCAGACTCTGCATAGGCTGAAAGTAACGTATTCCATAGTATCAAGTCTTTCTCTACTACGGAATCAAACACTTTCGTAGCATCAACAATGCTGCCACACTTTGCATACATATCAACCGCAGTACTTGCCAAAACGATGTCAGATTCAAGACTGTGTCTAATACAATAACACTGCACTTCTTTCCCGAGTTTTAGATTCTGAGTACGTGCAGCTGCCGACATTAATGTCGATAAAGTGACACAATCATATTTCAGATTCTCTAGTCTCATTAACTGGCACATGTGAATAGCATCTTCAACTAGCCCTTGTTGAACATAGCCCGAAATAATCAGATTCCATGTAACCACATCTTTTTCAATCATTCGATCAAAAATCATCTCAGCATACTCAATCAAACCAACTTTGCAATAGAAATTCAAAATTGATGTCCCAAGAATATTATCCAGCTCCAATCCATTTACAATGGCAATGGCATGAGACTGTTTTCCCTCTTCAATCCCACCTATATTTGCAGAAGCAGATAAGCAAGTCGAGACAGTGACACGAGTAGGCTCAATACCTTCCTTCCTCATATCAGATAAAAGCCGAATCGCTTCCTCGTTCATACCATTTTGTACATAACCAACCATCAACGCATTCCAAGCAACCACATTTCTCTCAGGAATTTCATCAAACACCTTCCTCGCATTATCCAAAACACCACATTTCCCATACATATCAGCCAGACTACTAGCCACAAACACACAATCATCAAGACCAGCTTTTACAACAAACCCATGAACACCTCTCCCAAATCGACTCCACTGCAACGCACCACAGGCTTTACAAACATTAGGAACCACGAAATTATCAGGAAAAATCCCGTTTTCAAGCATCTCAACAAAACCCATTAAAGCTCCTTCACAAAGTCCAATCCTGCATTTCACACCAATAATAGCTGCCCAAGAATAAACATTACGAACTCTCAATTTCGAGAAAAGAACTTCAGAAGCTTCAAAAGCATCGCATTTCGCGTAGAATATCACCAATTTAGTCTCGATGTACTCGTTCCTAGCGTAGAAATCACCGTTCTTCAAAATCCGAGCATGAATTTGCTTCCCTGTGCTTAAATCTCTCTCGTAAACACATCCCTGGAGGATTTCACCGTATATCTCCGGACCAATTCGTAGGTTTCTGAAATCCATCTCTGTAACTAAGTTCAGAGCTTCTCTGATCTCACTGTTCTTACATAGGGACGAAACGCGATGAAAGTAAGATGTGGAAGAAGGAGAATGAGCTTGTTCATCGTGATGTTTAGAAGGTTTTGTTGATACTGAAAATGGAAGTTTAGTAGGGATGATGTTGAAAGGAAGAGAAGCCATTTCATGTTCTCTGATAACGTCTCTGAAGAAGATAACAGAGTAAAGAATGACTCTCTCCTATTTTTTGAATACACGTAATTAATTAATATTATTTTTTTATTTCTCTGAAGAAATCACCACCGTTGATTTTTCTTCATAGATTTTTCGTCTTGTGGGATCAAGACTGTTGCTCGAACCGATCGTTGCATGGGTTGGTTTACAATACAAATTTGTGATTTTACGATTCTTATGTATCCCAACCCGTTTTCATTTTCATCTCGGTTCAACCGATCATACTAAAGTATCGTTCGGTTTACTTTGATATAATTTGATCGTTTTAGGGTTCACTATGTGTATATTGTTCGTGTTGGTTATATTTTTCTTGGAAATAAGAATACTCAATAACAAAGAGGTGAGTGATTCTTTTGAACAATAATAATATAAGAATATATTAACTTCTTTTTATTCGATTTTAATTACTTCGAAATTATACAAACAAAAATTGTGAGATAATAACAGAAAAAAAAAAGAAAAAAAAAAGAGAGAGAGGTGGAGAGCTAATATTGATTTACACCTATGTATATGTGCATGCTCTAAAGGACAAAAAACGCATAAGATAACACAAGCATAAAAACATAAACCGGCACGGAAGAGGAATAATAAGCCACCGCCGACCCGGTTACTTGGCCGCCACCAGCTCCTCCTCCCCCTTGGTTGCCACCGCCACCGTAAGGATAAGGTGGAGTAAAAAAGTAAGGATACGGAGGAGAATACATGGAAGTTGGTGGAGTAAAATAGTAAGGATACGGGGGAGAATTCGTGGTGGAAGGTGGTGGTTGGTTCGTCGGAACAGGAGGGCAGCGAGACCGCGGCGGTGGAGGCGGTGAAGCCTGTGAAGGAGGTGCAGGAGGTGGAGGAGGATTACCGTATGGAGAGTAGCCTGAAGAAGAAGGCGGTGGAGGAGGATTACCATATGGGAAGTAGCCTGGAGAAGAAGGTGGTTGATTACATGGGTAAGGAGTGCAAATAAAAGTGTCTGTAGCTGCGTTTAGATTGACAAAGTTGACAAGTGATAGATAAAAGGTAATAAGAGGAATAGAGAGACAAGCTTGAAGATACAACATGATGACTTTGAGAAGATGATGAGTTTTGTCTTTGGTTTTGAGATTTTTATAATAAAAAGAGTGAAATTTTTTTCCTGCGGTTCGTATTATCTGCCGCATGGCATAACACATGTCGTAAGTCTTGGAGAATTTCTGAAGAAAACGTTTGTATTTTTTCAATGGATATAGACAAAATGTTGTCATTTAATGACAACTTAAAACGAATTTTTATTAGCGTGGAATTTATATCTATAGTGGTATCAAACTCATATAAAGATGTCCTAATTAAAGAAGATGAGCTGTGTGTAACATGAGTTTCAAGCCGAGCTACGGTTAAAAGTTTGAATCTTTTGTTATGGGAAAGATGAACTATATATATATATATATTTATTGTTTAAACCAAGAAAAACTATATGGGTTTTTCAATTAAGTAATCAAATAAAGAAGACCCAACTTTACGTCGAGGAAAGCTCTCATTGTTTTGTCATTTTCTTTATTTGTAGACAAACTTGGGTTTAACCATCTATGACTAGGTTAAGTGTTCGCTCCTCAACCCTAGTCCGTATCTACTAGTCACCAATTTCATCTAGTGGCACTGTAGCTTTTTGCGCTTAAAATCCCTAGATTCGAGTCTTATATATAGTTTCCGAATTAGCTGATGTATAGTAAATAAATTGATCTCAACATATAATTTTTCTAAATTTCCTTGATGTTAAATATGTCGAAATTTTAATGAAGATTTGTAAATAATGATGCGTAGTTAGTTACACATAAAATTTTCCATTTGTACAATGCTTACTATATATATGGCATAATATTTAGATGTATCCAACAGTATATTCTTTCAAAAATTTCAAAATTTTAATTTATAATTTATTTTAGAATAGTTCAAACTAGCATAATATTCAAGGTGCACTTGAAAGAAAAAAACAATAGTAGAAGCACACGAAGTCAATATGTTCACATCATCACATGCTTTAAATGGCAACAAAATTCAAGTCATTCCCATCATTTCATTTACCTTTGCGTTGAAAAATAAGTAGTAACAGACCCAACACAATTTCACCAATAAAATGGGTTAAACTGGACCAATCCATCATCATAATAGTTTGACATTTTTAACAATTAGGGATAAAATAGAATTATATATTATCATAATATACGCATTTATTTCTTGTAACTAAGCCGGATTCAAATTTCAATCCAAGTGAATTGTTAAATATGTACCAAACTGAATACAAACTGGTTTTCATCCTGGCTCGGTAGAACCAAATTTTATCTGATCCAAACTCTGGTAGCATACATCAGAGTGCCAAGATAGATCAGCCTAATCCAGACAAAACCCATCATGGCAATGTTTTACAAATTGTAACCCATTTGAGCGAATGCTGCTTCAATTTTCAATGGCTTGATGTTCGCCTATATATATTTTAAATAACAAACTCGTAAAGCCAAGTAAAATAAAATAAAAAAGGAGGAAAAACATACAGAAAGCATATGAAACATAATATAAAATTAATCTAATTAAGTATGGTTTTTGTTAGTTTACAAAGATATTGGACTCAAAAAAAAAAAAAAAAGAAAGGATATTGGACTCGAGTACGACCGTGAACTCGCCGCAAATACTATCAAAGCCTAATTTCGGGAGTAAAGAGATTACGGATCACATATTAAAGGAGATTTCTGATTATAAATAGAAAAAGAAATCGGTGAAATGCAAAAATTTGCAATTGCAATGATGACATCCATTTAATTAGATAGGCTGCAATAAGGTAACATATATTTTTTTCTTAGATAAAATATTTTGTTTAGCTAGTGAAAATAAATTTGAGAAATATCAAAAAATACCATATAAAGTTTTTTGAGAAATATCAAAAAATACCATATAAACAAATCAAATATACCTTAATTTTGATTTGTTTTTGTTTTGTTTTTAAATTACATCAAAAAAATTAGGTTTATCTAGGGCTCATAAAAGTTTAATAACACTTTAAAAATCTAAATCTGTAATGTTTTTAGATCTTGATGGTGATTAACAAATTGTGGCATTTCTGAGAAATTGTCCAAAAACTTGTCAATATTAATTACAAAAGAAAAAAAGGAACGAAATATTGATTCTTGTTAAATAGAAGTCAGTGTCCAAGTCTAAAAGAGAACCCTCTGCTTTTTATACATCGAGAGGCAAAGGAAGCTGTGTTCTTGTCCAAAAAACAAAGACAGATCCTTTCTACAATCTAATGTCTTTAGGTTACGCTGAGAAATTATCCTTCATTGAAGATGTTGGTCAAGTCGGCATGGCCGAATTCTTCGACCCTTCTCATCTTCTACAATGCAAGGTTTCTGGGTTTTTATGGGTTTACTCGATTTTTCTCCAGATTCTTTGTAAATTATCACGTTGCTTTGATTGTTGTCTCGGGATTGATCGTATAGTACCTTAGATTTTACAGTTGATCATTCGTGTTTGATTTTGGATCGTAGGTTTCATATTAAACCTTTACGCTTTATCTTTGTCTTTTGAATCGTCATGAGGGTTATTGAAGAGTTGGAAAAATGAGTACTTGATGATTTATATTATATAGTTTAGGTTTTACAGTACTTGTTTTTGGACTTGCATTGTGCTAATTGAAGAATTGGAATTGGGTGATAACAAGCATGAACTAGGTCACAATGTGATTGTTTTTTATTTACTGATGATGTGAAATTCGTTGTTTGAAATCAGATTTGTATGGAGAATTTGGCTGTTTATGCATTGAATGTACCTCTTCTTGTTCGTCATTGTTTTAGTTTTATAAGCCAAAGGTTTGGAATATGAAGTCTAATAGAGAATCTGGTTGCGAGATCTTGCTTTAACTATTGTGATAACTTTGGTGTTTGTCTGATTTTGTTTTGGAACTGCAGATCGAAGAACTTGCTAAGATGATACAAAAGGTTTGGATCTGTGTCCTTTTTCATTCTTTCTATTGATGATTTTGCATATTAGATTTGTTTCTTGTTCATATTGAAGTATCTTCAAGAAGCTGGTTTATGTTTGCAGAGTAAGCATCTAGTAGTCTTTACAGGTGCAGGCATTTCAACTTCTTGTGGTATTCCTGATTTCCGAGGCCCCAAAGGAATTTGGACGTTACAGGTTATTTCTGATTTCTTTTCACTATCTTGCTCGACTGGTTTGATTTTGAGTATTGTCACTGATGTTGTCACCATTTTATGAATTTACTTTCAATCCTTGGAGTGTCTGGCTATATACTTTGTTTATTTTGAAGCACCATCTCCAGTAACTTAACACTTGTGATCGGTACTTATTGGTTTCAGCGCGAGGGTAAAGATTTACCAAAATCATCTCTGCCATTTCATCGTGCAATGCCGAGTATGACTCATATGGCTTTGGTTGAATTAGAAAGAGCTGGCATTTTAAAATTTGTCATCAGTCAGGTAATCCTTGCCATTTGTTTTCTTCTTCCTCTTCTCTTATACATTCTTTTTTCGCTGTACTTAATGACCATACTTGATCACTGATAAGATTATGTCTTCGTGTTTACATCTTTAATTTTCACTTATGCTGCTTCGTATATTATTAAGAATGTGGACGGCTTACATCTTCGATCTGGAATACCAAGAGAGAAGCTTTCTGAACTACATGGAGACTCTTTTATGGAGATGTGCCCATCATGTGGAGCAGAGTAAGGCATAAATATCTGATGTTATTGCTGATCCCTTTTGATGTGAGCTCTCATTTCTAATCCCTATGGTCATTGGTCCATAAATGGTAATATATTTTTTGAACTTTTGAAGGTACCTGCGTGATTTTGAGGTGGAAACTATTGGATTAAAAGAGACATCAAGAAAGTGCACTACGGAAAAGTGTGGAGCTAAACTTAAAGATACGGTCTTAGATTGGGAGGTGAATTTTATTTGCTGTTCTAATACAAGCGCTTTGTCCTTGGCGATGGTCCTCGACCTTGGAATCAGTTCTGATGCCGTTATATCATAGTCCACTGGTCTTATTTTTTGATACTATGTAGTTTTAAGACTTTGAAATAGGTAGAAATGAATATCTGTGTGTCTCTTATACTTCTTTCTTTCCATGGCAGGATGCTTTGCCTCCAAAAGAGATTGATCCTGCTGA
>CM051391.1:6471116-6546116 GCA_028015245.1 Cardamine occulta | reverse complement strand
AAAACACTGCAAAATGGCTGATCTTGTACTCTGTTTAGGTACCAGGTAATCAATGACTCACAAGAACTCTCATGTTTGTTTCCTTTAACAATTTTGATCAGTTAACCAAGCAACTCGCTTCTCTGGATTATCTTGTGTGTTTGCTTGTTTCATGAGCCTAACTTCTTTATACAGTTTGCAGATAACCCCTGCTTGCAATTTGCCTCTCAAGTGTCTCGGAGGTGGAGGCAAGATTGTGATAGTTAATCTTCAGGTAAATTATCTCTTCTGTTCATCTAATTATATGTGCCATATAATTAGTTTTTAATCGAGAATTGTTGACTGATTATGTTCGTCCTTGCAGAAAACTCCAAAAGACAAGAAAGCAAATGTAGTGATTCATGGTCTTGTTGATAAGGTAATACTTACCTTTGGTTGTTTCTTAAAATTGTGGACAAAACTTAAGTCATCTTTAACAGATTACCTTCAGCACTGTGCCTAAGTTGAGTCTTATAAATTTATTTTCCTTCATTATTCGGATGTGCAGGTGGTTGCAGGTGTCATGGAATCTCTCAACATGCAGATTCCTCCATATGTCAGAATCGATCTTTTCCAAATAATCCTAACTCAATCCTTAAGCGGAGGTTGCTTTTCCTGAATCTTTCATGGTTTTTATGCAACCTATATGTCTTGTCCTGCACTGTAATTGGGTGTGTGATTTTTTTATTTTATTTTAGGCTTCATAGCTTTCACTCGTATCATTTCATTTCTGTCACAGATCAGAGGTATATTAATTGGACCTTGCGTGTTGCAAGTGTTCATGGATTGACTTCTCAGTTACCATTCATCAAATCTATCGAGGTAATCTCTAAAAACTACTTAACCAATGACTTCTCAGTTCCTTTCTGATCTTTTCCATTTGAAATCCAGGTTTCTTTCTCAGATAACCATAAGTACAAAGATGCAGTTCTCGATAAGCAGCCGTTTCTTATGAAAAGGTAAAACTAATACCTTGTTAGAAGTTAGTTCATATCCTATTTTCTTACTCTTATGTATCCTCATCTCTTTCAGGAGAACAACACGAAACGAAACTTTTGACATATTCTTGACAGTTAACTACAGTGACGGTTGTGACTGTCTCTCCACTCAACTTAACCTCCCATTTGAATTCAAGGTTTGCTAAGACTAATACTATCGATAAAAAGCTCTTTGTTATCTTAACTCATGAGCAACTTTTTCACAGACATTTTCAAAAAACCTATGTAGGTTTCAACAGAAGAGCATGGAGAGATTATTGACAAGGAGGCTGTGCTGCAAAGCCTGAGAGAGAAAGCGGTTGAAGAATCCTGTTGTGGACAAAGCGCTGTGGTTGAGAGAAGATTGGTCTCTGAACCGAGAAGTGAGGCTATTGTGTATGCTACTGTGACTAGTCTCAGGACTTACCATTGTCAACAGCATTCTCTGCTTGCTAATGGAGACCTCAAATGGAAGCTGGAAGGTTCTGGAACGTCCCGTAAACGTTCTAGAACCGGGAAGCGAAAATCGAATGCACAGGAAGATGAATCGAAGGCTTAGGAAGAAGAGAAGAAAGCTCTTATTGTATATACAAACACTAGTCTAACCGGAATAGGGAATATGGAAGGTAATGGCGTTTTGAGGGCTGAGTGAATTTTGTTTTTGTTCCACACTCGGTTCTCTTGAACAGAAGTTAACCAGGAATTTCAGGAGATTATCTTGGTTTGGTTTGGTTCAGTATCGGTTAAACTTTTGTATTCGATTTGATCGAATGCTAAATATTATAAAAGTTACGAAATGACCCAGCGATGCCAGATTCTTCTAGTGAAAAAATTATATTTTAATATATAAACTATAGATGAAACGTTTTTTGTTTGACTCTACTGATTGCAAGTTTTATGGTTTGACAATTTGTAAACATAGTGATATAGAATGGCAACTATTATGTATAGGAAAAAGACTTGATCATCTTAATATCAACTAGTATTAAGTAGTGGACGATAAAAGAAACAAAAAGAAGTAGTTGTGGACGAGAATGTAATTCATTTTATAGGACATAATAATTCGGGGTAAAAAGTAGTGCATGTCCTCTACTTGAGAGTTAAGTCCATTTAATATATGGAAACGGTATGGTATGAAAGAATTCCGTTGTTCCACACGAAATTATATAGTTAAACTTTAATGTACTATTCTATATACATGGGATTTAGTATTTTTTTAAACACTCTTACAGAACTGAATTTTCAATTTTGTATCGTTTATCATATTTATTGTACAGTTTTGTCCTACGTGAAGTCATGACATATTTCCCGTTTCCAGATGGGATAGGGAGGTTTATTTCAATCGAGATTGCAATTTCATATAAAAACTAAACTTTATAAACAAGATCCGGAAGAGACGGTCACCTCCCTAATGAAAAATGACAGAAATAATTAAATATATTATAAATTAAAAGAATACACAGCTATTCTAGATCAGTAATGAACGACTTTATTTTGTAACAAAAAATATAAAAAGACCAAGCTTAGCTAGCTTCATTCACAAGTTTTGTATTAAATGAATGGTTAATATATATGCAAGTGGGGAGAAGGAGAAGAAGACTATCAGAAAAAAAAATCCAAATCCCCATTGTAGCAGCCATGAGTTCCGTGGGTGTATTTCGTAAGGTGGAAATGGATGAAAAACCTTTTTTGGTACACACACAAACAGACACCTCCAGTGAAGCTCTAGCCATGGATTCTGGTGGGGATGATTTCCCTCTTCCACCTTCCTTTTTCTGTCCTCGTGCACGTGTTAGTTTTCAAAAGCTCAGACTAATGGAGGAGGACAATGAAAGTCTGAAGTTTAATACTACAGATGTTTTTCGTGTCTTTGACAACGTCTTTCATAAAGAGTTTCTTCCATTCGATTCTTCCCCTCACTTCCGCATCACAGGTAGAGAAGCAGAATCTTTGCTTGACTGCAAAGACCGTGATATCTGTAAGCTCCCTGTATTCCCTATCTTTTGGTGCAACAATAAAGAATATGATTCTAAAGAATTCAATTGGGGTATATGCAAGTTGCTAACGCTCAGTGTAAGCTATTATGCATGCCTCCAATGTGAAAAAATATTCCACAAAGAATGTGTGGAGTCTCCACTTGAAATCAAACACCCCGCCCACCCCTTTCATTCTCTTCAACTTCACACACCTGTCCATCCTCAACTTCAATCGAGCGTCTGCACTTCTTGTGGAGACGATCTACGGTACATGAGTTATGATTGTATGAACTGCGAGTTACGTTTGCATCCTGTCCGTGCGATGGAGCCGGTACCCTTTGTTGTAGACCATCCAAAAAGCCATCCCCATCCTCTCACCTTATTCCCTACTCAAGATTCTTTAGTTTGCCATGTCTGCTCCTTGATTCTGAAGTTAGATCCCACATACATCTATATCCAATGTGTCTTCGTGATTCATAAAAGTTTTATCGATTTCCCACATGTCATAAGAATGTCCCGTCACCCCCACCGTATCTCTTATATCTCTTCTCTGCCCTCTGGAAATTTTTCTTGAGGAGTCTGTCGTCAACAAGTTGACAGCAAACATGGTGCATACTCTTGCAATAAATGTGATGCTTATTTTGTTCATTCAAAATGTGCATTACATCCAAAGGTGTGGGATGGAAAAGAGTTTGAAGGAGTACCAGAAGAAGATGACATGATAGATGATGGCGAGCCGTTTGAGAGGATAGCTGATGGAATAATACTTCATCCTTTTCACAGTCAAAATTTGCGACTTAAAATCTTCATAGCTTATGACGAAAAATAAGTATTGTCGATGGTGTGCTCTTCCAATCTACCAAGGTCAATTTTATTCATGCATGAAATGCGAATACATCCTCCATGAAAGTTGTGCAAATGCTCCACGCATGAAACGACATCCCTTACATCCGCAGCTACTTAAACTTTGTAACATGTCATTTTATGGTAAGATACACCTAGTACACAGCTGTACGGCATGTGGGCATGACATTGCTGGCTTCTACTATGAGAATTTAAGCGATGAAACCGAATACATCTTGCTAGACTTACGGTGTGCCTCGATTATCGAACCAGTTGAATATGAAGGTCACAAACATCCCTTATTCCTACCTTGAGACCCAGAGGAAAGGAGAGTACGATGTAAAATTTGCAAAGCAGAATATGAGAACAGGCTAATTTGCTTGGAATGAGATTATGCTATATGTTTCTGTTGTGCTACCTTGCCATACAAGGTAAGGTATAAGCATGACAATCATTTTCTCATGATCTGTGATGCAAAAGAGGCAAGTGATCAACCAGACTGGTGTGAGATTTGCGAAGGTAAGATACAACAAGTAAAACAAAGAGAGCATAAATTTCTTGGGTCGAACCTAAAAAAGAGGAAAGTCAATTTTATAAATGCAATGACTGCTGCACCACTCTTCATGTTGAATGTTTACTTGGGGAAGATATTTACATGAAAGCTGGTAAAACTATAACACGCTTCGGTCTTAAATTCGTGGACATGAGAGGCATAAAGCAAAATATGGATGTTCAGATTCTTCTGAACCGTTCTCTCTCCCGAAAAATTTGCTATAATTGCAACCACCGTTGTCCATTCCCAATATATTTCAAACTGCAGTTTAGAGGCTTTTGTTTTTGTTCCTGGAGTTGTACCAGAGAGGCGAAGTTTTCCTTCTATGGGTTTTCCTTAATTTAAATGCTTCGATATATCAGTTTTGTTTGGGAGATTTCACTTTCCATTTTTATTTGTTGTTTTTTTTCTGTCATTTTTAATTGAAATTTGGAAAAATGAGAACTACAACCATAAACCAAAGTTAAGAAAGAAAAAAAAAAAAAAAAAAACCAAAATCGAGATACCCATTACACAGTGGTACATTGTCATTCAACCACACCGATTAGCCAAAACATAATCAAGAAAGAAAAGAGTCGACATGCCCATTACATCTTCATAGCTTTTACCCTCAGCTCAGGTAAAGTTGAATATAATCTATTGCTTCATCTTCCGTGAAGTACTTATTCGACAATCCTCGCAAAGTGGATCCTCTACGAGAAGAGAGGACTAGACATGAGATTATCAATTCTATATCTTGATGCTTCATGGATAAGGCCCTCATGGATATGTATACTTTTTTATATTGACCAAACGAAATCAGTGCTTCTACTCATAAAGTAGCTGTTTCTTCAAATCCTCCCAGTGTTTAAGTCCATTGGGGTGATGGTTTACATAGTGAGTCACAAAATGTTGGTCTGAGCACGCAAGTAAACTGCCACGGAATTTCTTGACCGCTCTCTCCATCTCCTTTGAGTTCTCCTCATATCTGAGGTTCAACAAGAACTGAGTCTTCATTAATCTCGACGTTTCCTCTTCTCCGGTACTAGGTAGTGGCAAGACCCTTAAACCCATAGTCCATTTCTTCATATCCTCTGGGTTGTCTTGGATGATTTGGCAAAGCTGCCTAGTTCCAACATTCACGTTACAAAGTAAGGTTTTGGTTTTCTTCAAAGGACATGCACCAAGCCAAGAGAAGTGAGAACGAAAAATCTTACCAATCTCATCACTCCATCTTGATCTGGTTCAAGAATAAGAAGCAATGGCTTAGATTCAAAACACATTGCTTTACCGGAATTTCTGAAAAAATGAAGAGAGGTCACTTCTAGATGATCCTAGCTTTGTTTGAAACCCAGCTAGTAACAATGTCCATTCCCCTGAATCCTCTAAAACAAGTCTTGGGCATTTCATGACAACTCCACATAGCTCATTAAATGTCATCGAAACAGAGATCTCTAAGCAAGCTTGGAACCCTATGCATAGAGCTCCAATCATAGGACTCCTCCTCTGATAAGTTCTCATTTACCCTATCAACCCCAATTCCTATGGATTTCAACATCTCTAAAACCTTAACCAATTCAACATTCATATTCCCAACCAAGAAACTCGGGCTACAAACGATGATTTTCAATACAAACGATTTTATCAATCCCAAATCCTCAAAAGCCTGAATCTTGGAAACTAAAACCCCGGTTTCAAACCCAAAAACTTATCTAGCTTCCTTAAAGATCTTCCCCATCTGCTTGAGACCAATCAAATAATTCACCTGAATATTGTAATTCTCAAGCAAAAAACATCTTCATTCAAGAACATCTTATCACGGAGAAGCAGATCACTGTACTCCCATGGCTTAAGAGACATTACCTCTTCTCAAGTAGCGAGAGTTCTCTGCTCTGAAGAGAAAACACAGAAAAAAAAAGATTTCTCTTTTATACTTCATTGTTTGCATTTTCAAATTTATTTCCTCTCTTCGGTTTCTTTATTCACCTTGTTTTAGCTTTGAACATGAATCATATGATACAGAAATTTGATAACTAAGAAAAAACCGATGCAACAAATATATCTGATCTGATTACATCTGTTTATCAGATGAAGTAATAATCTTCTCAGCTTTTGTCATGTGAGCTCAGTGTAAAGCTGATGTTGTCTGGTATAATCTATTACTCCATCTTCAGTCAAGTACTTAACCGATAACCCACGCGAAATGCATTGCCTGAAAGAAGCAGAGGAATGAGCAAGAGAAGCCATTTGTTTTAGTGTAAATGATATGTTCTTGAGAAGAAGAAACCTCACACTACCTTAATCTACTCGAACTGATCTGATTAGGAACAAAATTGTTGATGATTTTGATGTTATCCTACAAAAGAAACCGTATTAGATTGACTTGACTAATTGATACAACGGAATTAAAAAAAAAACTCGGTAATACTTACACGGTTTTCGTATAAGATTCTGTCACCAAAGATCATATTTTCAACATCTAGTCCTTCTCTACGGATGCACACAATGCCATAGTCTTGACAAATAGTTCTGACCTTCAAAAATTCATATTGAAAATTTGAGCATAATTGTGCGTCAAGTCGATTAAACAAATCTCGGTTTATATAATGATGTTTCCTTGGTTTACCTGTTCAGGGATCCAAACACCGGGAGTGCAGAAAGATTGCAGTAGATCCGAGCCACATAATAGCATGACTTTGAGAGAATCTAGCATTAGAAACAACATACTATAAATATGAGTTTTCCATTTGCGTAGTAACAATCACATAGAGACAATCCAGCAATTACCCAAAAATGTAAATGAGATCAACTATAAGTAAAAAGATGCTAAAGGCCACATAAGACAGTTTTTTGAAATTCTCTTACCTTCGGGTACAAGTTGATTGTTTGTTAGGAAAGTCTTGACCCTTGATAGAACCACTAAAGTTCGTTGGTAGCTGCTTTGAGATGCCTGTAGAAACAGCTTTCACAGTTTTGTAAGGAAACAACACTTTGTTTCTCTACAGAGAACTTTTATTAAAAGCTTTTCAAGGGAAAGAGAAAGTTACCTCCCATGGATCAACCATTATAAAGTCAGAGCTTCTGCAGGCGAGATTACACATAGCTAAACGATGTTCTGCAGATAAAAGGCCCTACACAAAATCTGATGGTTTTATTATTTCTAAAGGGAAATTAAACAGTAAACAGAAGAAACCTTAGGAGCTATAAAAGAAGAAGAAGCTCTTAGTTTCATAACACTCAACATGTCCATTAGCATTGTCTTAGAAAAACAAGAGTCATTATTCTAAAAATCTAAGAGTCTCAAATTGCGAAAATTATACCTCCTTCTTGTATGCATCATTTACAGGAGACATATAGCCTCCAAGAACATGAAATCCCTTTGAGTGTAATTCATCTCTCGCCAGCTCTAAACACAACAAAGATCATTCAACAAGCATCAACTGTTGAAAACTTTGGTTTCAATTGAATATTCATAAAACTCTAACTTCTGCTGTTCTTTCTTGTCATATAATAATCTCAGCTACTTTAGACTATACACAGTGTTGAAATTTCCCATTGAAAACGAGTCAAACACTGATCATATTGCCTCGAATTGCAAAATTTCTAGCATTTGATCGAATCTGAAACGACATTGAATTCTATAACTGATTTGGTAAAAACTCACCAAACATGCGTAAATGCATGAAAGTAGGAGGATTGAAACTCCCAGTTGCCACAAGCACTACATGAGTTTTGTCCCTGATTCAGACAAGCGATTAAAAAAATGTCATCACCCATAAATTTACAATTAAATCTGGTGAGGATCTTATATTCATAAGTAACCAAGCAGATCAAATTTACAATATTGGAAATTTTCCTTAGGAGAAAAATTCAAGGGAAAGAATAAATCAAAATCGAGAAACAAGCTTTGAAATTTACTCAGGTTTTGATTCAATAGATAATTTCTCGACTGGTAAGGTGACATCCATTGGACTTGATGATCGAATCTGAGTCTCTAACGATCGCGCCGGCGAATGATCAGGGAGAGATAAAAAGACGACGACGGCGAAAAAATAAGATCATGCTAAACGATGTCGTATAAAGTGTTCTATTCATTACGGCGCCGTTTTGATTTGACCTAGAACGCAACGTTTTTGCATTTAACAAGAGTCTCCTATTAAAAGGATAAAGCGAAAACGGCATCGTTAGGTTACAACGTATCATTTGCGAGCACCAGGTTTCTTTTTTTTATTTCAAATTTTTAATTTTCCGTAATAGATAAAAGCATTATTCTATTTTTTTAATAAGGGAAAAATGAAAGCGAAAATGAAATCGTCATTCCCAAAATTTTGAAATTCAAATCCGCGCTAATAGTCTCTTGCTCAATCTCGAGAGCAGGTCGTCGGCGATGTTTTCCGGCAGAGAGAATCCGAGGGGGACGGCGAATTTGAAGATGGAGAATCTCTTCGTGCAGATCTTTGAGAGGAAGAGGCGAATCGTTGAGCAGGTTAAGCAACAAGTAGATCTCTATGACCAACATTTAGCCTCCAAATGTCTACTTGCCGGAGTATCTCCTCCGACGTGGCTCTGGTCTCCGTCTCTACCTTCGCAAACTTCCGGTAGTTGTTCATCTGTTATAGTACTCAATTTTCTCACATTTGTGCTCAATTTCTTGCTCATTCTCGAATGGTAAACGTAGATTTGTTTGGCTAATTGGAGCAAATTATTAGCAGTATTTGGTTTTATGGATTAAATATTCTTAATTTTCTTCTTTTAATCAACGCATTTAGTGGGATTGATGCTGCGAAGTTGTTTGATACTTCAACGGGAAATGGATTGAAAGTTTATAAAGCGTATTAGCATAATTTGATGTCGAATTAAATGGTGTTAGGGTTGATAAGCACAATTTTGATGTTGAATTTACTCGGATAGGTTTTAGGAGCTCGTTGCTATTCCTATTTAGTAAACTAGTGTTTGTGCTGAATTTTCATCATAGTGTAGAGCTCTTTCATGTAATAGAACCTCTTTGCATAATTATTTTCTCATTTTCTTACATGGGAATGAGTATATCTGTTTCATTTTTGTTGAAGAGAAGAGTTTCTGATCACAATTCTTATTTTGATATTTGTTTGTATGCATACAGAGTTGAATAAAGAAGAGATTATCTCAGAACTCCTATTGCCGCATCAATCAAGACCTTCCATCATTTGTCCTAGCAGTCGTCACTTTTCATATCAACAGTCTATCAGGTTTCTAGCTGACAATGTAGGAAGACAAGACCTGACATCTGTGGTCAAGAACCCTTTAGAAGATCAGTTGCTTGAAGAGGAACAACAACACAATCTCTCACACGACTTAGACAGACGTGTTTCAAAGCATCCTCACGAGCAGGATGCTAATATTGCATCTCCTAGAGATGTCCATGAGAAAGAGAAACTGTCAGAAAGTGTCTCAATCGGCTACACAGAGAATCAAGGTTGTCTGTCTCCCGAACACTCCCAGAATCAGAGAGTTGAAACTTATCTTGATGTGACATCTCCTGGATGTAGCCAAGGGAAAAGGGTTCCCAAAAGTGTCTCAACTACTGGTTGTAAGCGGAAACAATCACCTCTCGGATATTGTCAAGATGAAACTGAAGCAAACACTTGCCTTGATCCTGGATTATCACTTGCTAAGATGCAGAGATCACGGTCACGTCAAAAAGCTTTGGAGCTTCGTAGTAGTGCGAAAGCTTCTAAAAGTCGTTCAAACAGCAGAAATGTGCTCAAGCCTTCTCCTGGCGGAAATATAGGCATTGTGATTGCTTCTTTAAGGTCTGACAGTGTTAGTGAGATAAAGTTATTTAAGCATGATGAGAATGATGAAGGGTGTCGAGATGAAGTAGAGAACAGTAGTTATCAAGGGAAAGGAGAGGATCAGTGTATTAAAATTAGTTCACCTACAGAGTCTTTTACCCCACATCAGAAAGTGGACTCAGTGCAAAAAGCTTCCAGTGGGGATGCTTATGCTTCTATTGTACCAGAATCTCTACTCGAGTCTGGTCATGTGAATGGAATGGATATATTACAGTCCATTGAGACAACTGATGAAGTGTCTGCCAAAGTAGGTGAGGAAGTGGATGATCCCCAAAGCAGAAGTTGCAATGAAACAGCTTATCTCGATGGAGGTACAAGATCTAAAAGCTCGAGTCAAAAGAGCTCCACGAGGAAACATCAAAAGTCAAGAAACTCCTTTTCTGGTGACTTTCCGTCAAGAAATTCAAATCCCTCTCACTGGGCAGATCATGAAGTAGAATCACCACAGGTAATACCTATGGATAATGAAGTTTCTATGGTG
This sequence comes from Cardamine occulta, assembly GCA_028015245.1. NCBI lineage: Eukaryota > Viridiplantae > Streptophyta > Magnoliopsida > Brassicales > Brassicaceae > Cardamine > Cardamine occulta. The sequence goes on along the minus strand of CM051391.1, from coordinate 6,535,455 downwards.
ACAGATGCTGAAACGAGCATCTTTCAGTCTGAAATCATTGAAAGATCCAGAAGTAATTCTCAAGGAAATAGATCCAAGACTGAGCATCCAGGCTCTGTTGAGTCCTCTTCAATGGACGTGGAGCCAAGAGATTCAATCTCATTACTGCAAGATGACCATGTAAAGAAGTCACTAAATCCCTCCACTGTCGATGTTGAAGGTTTAGTAGTTGAAAATATTACCAGCAACGAGCAATCAAAAGAAAAGGGTGAATGTGTTGACACTAACAGATGTTCAAGTGCTAAAAGGGTAAGCCAAACTAGCATCTCCCCAGATGAGACCACGTTTGCAGGTGCACTCCAAGACTCTAGATCCATGACCGCGCTTTCGGGCTTTGTTGAGTCCTCTGCAGTTGAACTGCAGTCGAGACACTCAGTAATGCAATCAAACGATGAAAGTGTTCCCGTTACTGTTCCTGGTGAAGCTTTATTAGTGGAGGAAGATTACAATGGGGAATCAATTGAAGTTAGCAATATTTCAAAGTCTAGAAGTTTAGGCCAAACTGACATCACGGTAGTTGAGCCAGTGGCTGTTGAATCTATTCTTCAGGAAAGTGGTACTCCGGAAAACTTGACTGACCATTCTAAAAGATGTGACATTAGTTGTGGATCCAAGGAAATGCAACCACAGGGGTCAGTGAGCAAAGCGGGGAGTAAACAAAGCCATGGAAGAATAAGTAGGCCAAGAAGCTCAGCCATAGGAGAAGAGTCAGCAGATGAATATAAGGCTCCTTCTGTTGGATCTGATCATAAATCGGCTGACAAAAAGCTTGAAGTTAGAGCAGGAAATTCATCGCTGAGAACCCCTGATCTCCCTGTTTTTGTGAAGCCTAAATCGTGTCATTTGGATGATAATGAAGAACGCAACTTCAATGAGGTTCCAATGAATAGTCTGGAAAAATATACAATAGAGAAGGCCCCCACACCAGCATCCACCGCAAGGGTGTTTGATGTTCCATCTCTCATTGATTCTGAAGTAAATCTCTCGGCTGACAATGAATTGAATGACACTGAGGATCATAATGCCTTAGAGATAGAAATGGTACCAGAAATGGAATCTCATGCAAGCCACACTGGCTTAAAAGTGGGAGAAAATGAACCTCCAGTGTCAAATACATTCACTGGTCAGATAGATGCATTGACAAAGAGACCTGAACATGAAACATCCGCTGACAAAGGTGTTCCCCCAGTTAATATAAATATAACAAGTACAGAAACAGGTTCTCATTGTCCAGAGAGCTCTATTCAGGAACTTTTCTGCTCTAGTTCCTCCATGGTGGGTTCCCAGCTGCAGAATAAGCGGAGAAGAACCCTGGAAAAACGAACTAGTAAAGTGCCTTCCTCAAGCCCACAGGTGAATATTCTTTCCCTGCGTCTTGGGATAGTTCAATAATCAATATATGAGAGTATTGAACCGCTCTTTCCTTCCAAATGTAACTAAAATGCTTTTTTAAATCATGGGATTTTTTATATTGCAGGGAGACATTCTCAATTCAGATTCTGTAAGGGAAATAGTACATGATAGGGAGGAAGCCGCATGTTACAACCTCGATAATTATGATGTTGAGTTACAGAAGATGATTGGATCTGCTTCTTCAGATCACTTTGATGTTGAGTTACAAAAGATGATTGGATCTGCATCTTCATCTGAGTTACGATTTGAAGAGGTATGTACTGTATTTCTCATTCTTCTTAAGGTTTATGTCTTCTAAAAGTACTCTGTCTCCCTTGAACATAAGTTTAACCGCTCTATTTATAAAAAAAAAACGTATCTTCATTCCTTTCTCTAAAGGGAAATAGACAATTATATTTCAGGTTTGAGACTGTACTATTATAATTAATGCGAAAATCTTATTCTAGACCTAAGTGCTGTAGTATCAAGCACCTCTTGTTCTGTATGATGTGTAATTAATCTGAAAATTTGATATTTACAGCGTTACTTATTCAAGGAAGCTGGATGGATGAGTCCTGCCTCGCTTTCTTTCAAACCAGAACAGCTAAGTGTACAGAGGAATCAACTTGCTCCAGATCACGGAGTTGGATCAAAAAATATGAATTTTTTGCAATGTTCTGGAGAAACCTCTCATCCATCAGCTAGTTGCATTGTCCGCAATTCAGATCATCCTTGTTTAACACACCTAGGTTTGATAAGCTCAGACGATGGAAGCCCACCTGTTTTGGAGAGCTTTATAATCCAAACCGACGATGAAAATCAAAGTGGTTCCAAAAACCTGGTAAATCATGACAACTTCCAACTTCCAAGAACTACAGCAGAAAGTGCAGCCATGATAGAGCAGATTTGTAAGTCTGCTTGCATGACCACTCCGTCATTGCATCTGGCTAAAACATTTAACTTCGGTGGAAAACTGGACTTGGATCAGTCCGTTTCAACTGAGCTGCTTGATGGCATGTTTTTCAGTCAGAATCTTGAGGGTAGCTCTGTCTTTGATAAATTGGGGATTAGCCATGATTATACAGGAAGATCGTACACTGACTCTCTGCCTTTTTCTGGTTCTGGCTCATCTGCTGACGATAGGAATCCTTGCACGTCTCCAACTGAGAAGTTGTGGTATAGAAGTTTGCGAAAGTCTTCCAGTTCAGAGAAGCGAGGCAGTCAGACACCAGACCTACCTTGCATTACCGAAGGGAATGAGAACCTAGAAGAGGATGCTGAGAACTTATGTACCAACACTCCAAAGTCAATGAGGTCAGAGAAGCGAGGAAGTTCAGTTCCGGATCTTCCTTGCATAGCTGAAGAGAATGAAAACATAGAAGATAACATATCCGAAGCTGTCAATGAGATATCTGATACCGAAATGGAGAATGTTTCTGCTGAAAGGAAACCTCTTGGCGATGTTAATGAAGACCCTACAAAGTTTCTTCTATCTATTTCTGAAGCCAAGATTCCTGTTGATAGACAGAGTCTAGACTCTGGTAATACTGTTTTCGGCTTTTCCGCTACCTGCAACAGTGTCAAAACTAAAGTGTTACGGCAGAACAGCGGTAGCCGAAGATTCACGCGTAAAGGTAAAGAGAACCAAGGTAAAGCAGGTGCTGGAAGAAATGCTAAACCGCCTAGTAGCAGGTTCAGTAAGGCTAAGTTGTCTTGCAACTCGAGTTTGACTACTCTAGGGCCGCGATTACCAGAAAAAGAACCTAGGCACAACAACATTGTCTCCAACATTACTTCATTTGTTCCACTTGTGCAGCAGCAAAAACCAGCACCTGCACTAATTACAGGTAATTGTTTTCTCTTTCTAGTATAAAGCTTTCAAAGTTTTCCACTTAAGTGGAGGTATCAGTTTACTGTCTTGCGCTACTTATTTGTCTGATTTAACCCTCTCTATGTTTCCCCTAGGCAAGAGGGATGTCAAAGTAAAAGCCCTGGAGGCTGCTGAGGCTTCAAAACGGATTGCTGAACAGAAAGAGAATGATCGTAAGATGAAGAAGGAAGCTATGAAGCTTGAGCGGGCAAGGCAGGAACAAGAAAATCTGAAAAAGCAGGAGATGGAAAAGAAAAAGAAAGAAGAAGATCGAAAGAAAAAAGAGGCTGAAATGGCTTGGAAGCAGGAGATGGAAAAGAAAAAGAAAGAAGAAGAGCGAAAGAGAAAGGAGTTTGAAATGGCTGATAGGAAGAGACAGAGGGAAGAAGAAGACAAAAGGTTGAAGGAAGCTAAGAGACAGCGCATTGCAGAAATCCAGAGACAACAAAGAGAAGCTGATCAAAAACTACAAGCTGAAAAAGAATCGAAAAGACAAGCTATGGTAAGAACCCTCCTCTTGTCCTGTTCTTACAAACTTTATTTGATTATGGTGATGTTAGGAGTTTTGCTAAATTAAAATAATGACATTTTAGGATGCGAGGATAAAAGCACAGAAGGAACTTAAAGAAGACCAAAGTCATGCTGAGAAAACCCGAGGACAGGCAAATACTAGGATCCCTGAAGTGAGACCAAAGAGTAATTCCAGTGACGATACTAATGGATCAAGATCCTCTAGAGATGATGATTTCAAGGTAAAATTCTCTTGTCTTTTAGAAACACTTTAGAGATCGAAACCAATCTTAATAAATAACAATGTTTGTGCTTCTAGGTAATAAGCAATCTAGTAAAACTGTCTGAAGAAGCCAATATTGGAATTGAAGAAATGGGAGAGTCTTACGATATGTCTCCATACAAATGCTCAGACGACGAAGATGAAGAGGAAGACGACGATGACGACATCTCAAACAAAAAATTCGCTCCTACTTGGGCCAGGTTTTGTCTCCGAATTCCTCTCTCATTCTCTAATGTTCAAACTATCATTGGTTGTTACCATTTGTTTACCCTCAAGCTTCTTATTTACACAGCAAGGACAACGTTCTTCTTGCTGTCATTTCCCAACAAAACCTCGATCCCAATATTACTTTCCCTGCGATAAGCAACTGCGAGATAAACAAAGGTAAGATCTTTCGGTTACACTTTATAGAAAAGGTTTCATAGTTTTCTCCATACTTATGTGGATAAATTTTTGTTTTGATTCTCTCAGTCCTTTTGCCGCGAAAATTTAAATCGAGATAGCATCACTATGAGAAGCCAAACAAAGTAAGTATTTTGTGTTTCAAGTTCCTTGTTTTTGCAAGAAATGAGGAACAAAAACCTTAGTAGCTTGAAGCTTTAAATTCATAGAGTAGTTTGTGAATCCGCTCTCTGTTCATTTAGCTATTGTAACAAGTTATTACCATCAAAATCGAATCTCTGAAGATTCCTTTTTGCTTTCTGAAGGATTAGTGAATGGTCATAGTCATCCCAATTGACGTTTACGTTCATACATAACGGCTAGTTTGATATTATATTCTTAGGTTCTGTGGATTATTCTAGTGGAAAGTGCCAGGTGCTGAAAGCAAGAGATTTGTCCATTTTCAATATAACCAAATCCTCGCTCCTTTTTCAATGTCGATTTCGTTAAAAACAACTTTTTGGACGCACGATCGCTTAAATATACTCTTATTTAATTACTGTCGAATTTAGTGCTTAAATAAACGAGTCAAAATTGTAGAATATATGATTTGAGTTTCTAGACTCTTAAGCACTCACTGTTACATAATGGATTAAAAACGCTGTTTAACAGTTCAACTTGTAAATATGTTTACTGTGATGAATTGTGTATCTATAAAGGAAACAGTAGAAAGAATCACCCACTTACATACGATACAAATGTGATCAATAGACTCAGTATAATCACAGAAACAGTCTTATTAATTTCAGGTTCTGTCACGAAAGTAGTAAAATACTGTATCTGCTAAGTAGTCAACCATAGTAAGTGAGTCAAACTTAGTTATTATTGTAGACAGATAAATAATTTAAAAGTAGTAAAAAGATATAATTCCATCATACTCTAATTCACGTGGTGGCGCCATATAGATGCCATTAAAACGGTCAGTTTTGATTTTTGCGTCAATTAACCAGACCCCACCACCCGATCCGCTCCTACAGCTTTTTAGTCCCACTAAACGGCATCGTATCACCATAAATAACCGTTATATAATATTACAATTATACCCTTATCTCCTTCATATCAATTCGAATCCATTTTCCCACCACAGTAACCAACCCCTTTCTCTCTCTCTCTATCCTCTCTAATGTCTTCTTCAAGAAAGCTTTTTCTTCTCTTCTTCACATGGATATCTCTATCCATGTCGAAACCAGTATTCATATCAGCTGATAACATGAACTTCACCTTCAAATCCTTCACGATTCGTAACCTCACGTTCCTCGGCGATTCTCATCTTAAAAACGGCGTCGTTGGACTCACAAGAGAGCTCGGTGTTCCAGATACAAGCTCAGGAACCGTAATCTACAACACTCCAATCCGTTTCTACGATCCAGATTCAAACACCACGGCGTCTTTCTCCACTCACTTCTCCTTCACCGTTCAAAACGTTAACCCAGATTCCTCCTCCGGCGACGGTCTCTCTTTCTTCCTCTCTCACGACAACGATACTTTAGGAAGTCCCGGTGGTTACTTAGGTCTCGTAAATTCATCTCAGCCGATGAAGAATCGATTCGTTGCTATCGAATTCGATACTAAATTGGATCCTCATTTCAACGATCCAAGTGGTAATCATATTGGTTTAGATGTTGATAGTTTAAACTCAATCGCAACTTCAGATCCGTTTTTATCATCTCAAATCGATCTTAAATCTGGGAAATCGATTACTTCTTGGATTGATTACAAGAACGATCAACGTTTGTTAAACGTTTTCTTGAGTTATACAGATTTAATAGCTACCACAACGAAGAAGCCAGAGAAGCCTCTGTTATCTGTAAAGATCGATCTTTCTCCGTTCTTGAACGGTGAGATGTATGTAGGATTCTCCGGTTCAACAGAAGGAAGTACAGAGATTCATTTGATTGAGAATTGGAGTTTCAAGACTTCTGGGTTTGTTCCGGTGAGATCAAAATCTAATCACCCTCACAACGTTTCAGATACTTCTGTGGTTGATCCTGTGGTTATACCTAGTAAGAAGCGAGGTCATAGACATAATCTCGCTATTGGACTTGGTATTTCTTGTCCGGTCTTCTTCTGTTTAGCTCTTTTGGTGTTTGGGTATTTCACTTTGAAGAAATGGAAAAGTGTGAAAGCAGAGAAGGAGCTTAAGACTGAGCTAATTACAGGTTTAAGAGAGTTTAGTTACAGAGAGCTTTACACAGCTACAAAAGGGTTTCATTCTAGTAGAGTTATTGGAAGAGGAGCGTTTGGGAATGTTTACAGAGCTATGTTTGTTTCTTCTGGGACTATCTCTGCTGTGAAAAGATCGAGACATAACTCAACCGAAGGCAAAACCGAGTTTTTAGCAGAGTTATCTATCATTGCTTGCTTGCGGCACAAGAATCTTGTTCAGTTGCAGGGTTGGTGTAACGAGAAAGGAGAGTTGCTTCTTGTCTATGAGTTCATGCCTAATGGAAGTCTTGATAAGATTCTGTATCAAGAATCAGAAACAGGAGCTGTGTTTCTTGATTGGTCACATAGGTTGAATATAGCGATTGGTTTAGCTTCAGCTTTATCTTATCTTCACCATGAGTGTGAGCAGCAAGTGGTTCACAGAGACATCAAGACAAGCAACATAATGCTTGACATAAACTTCAACGCAAGGCTTGGCGATTTCGGTCTAGCTAGACTCACAGAGCACGATAAGAGCCCAGTCTCAACCTTAACCGCTGGTACAATGGGTTATCTCGCACCAGAGTATCTCCAATACGGCACTGCGACTGAGAAAACAGATGCTTTTAGCTACGGAGTTGTGATTCTAGAGGTTGCTTGTGGGAGAAGACCAATAGATAAAGAGCCAGAGAGTCAAAAGACTGTGAATCTAGTGGATTGGGTTTGGAGATTGCACAGTGAAGGAAGAGTTCTTGAAGCTGTGGATGAGAGATTGAAAGGAGAGTTTGATGAAGAAATGATGAAGAAACTGTTGCTTGTGGGGCTTAAATGTGCTCATCCAGATAGTAATGAGAGACCATCAACGAGACGTGTTCTTCAGATACTTAACAATGAGGTTCAGCCTAGTCCGGTTCCAAAGATGAAACCTACATTGTCTTTCTCTTGTGGGTTAAGTCTTGATGACATTGTTTCAGAAGAAGAAGAAGGAGACAGCATCGTCTACGTTGTACCTTAGTAAAAAAAATTCAATTCTTTCATTTGATTTGTTTGTGTTTGTATAATACTGTGTGGCCTTTGGTTCAATGAATTTATATTGAATTATTATGGTTTCTTATTTCATATAAATCTGTCTCAGAATATAGAACAAAAGCTTATCTATTTTCTTTTTCCTAGGGATTTAGAAATTGGGAATGATTTACAGAGCAATCAACACAAAAACAATACAGTTGTGAATGAAAATATCACTAAATAACATACATACCTTCCTTGAAACTTAAGTAACCTTGTTGAAGCAATCACTTCAAAAGCATACGCTAACACGATCACATAGACATGCGCAATGCGCGATGATGGTGGCAGAAGGAAAGAGAGCACACTCTTGACAAGAGCAAAACTGTCTATTTGCTAATCCCGGATTGTGCTCTCTTTCTTCTGTCAACATGTTTCATCTTCTTCTCCTTCTCTGGGAGGAAGAAGAAGAAGAAAATGAAAAGAGTTGTGACGTGCGGCGTAAGTAAGAAGCGACGGTGGCTCTGTGGCTGGGATTTATAGTGGAGAGATGAGTTTACTGGCTACAGCCGGTGATAGGAGGTGAAGACCAGGCTATAGTAGGTGAAATCAAAACGAAGCTGAAAATGGTCCCTGAGGTTACTTACAGTCATGAAACTGGCAGTTTCTACAATATTAGAGATTCTCTCTTTAAGTCTCTTACCTTTTCGCTTTCGCATTTAATTTCTCTTTATTTATTTGAATTAAAAAGATAAAATAACGTTATATATTTTCTTCCTTTTTTTGTTGTTAATTATGTTTCTTCAAATCTCATTTTCGAATAATGTTTTCTTAACATATGTTATGACATAATCTGCAATTTATTTTTATCTGAGAACAAAATTAATGAATCCGACGTTTTTGTTATATGGTGTAAGTTGCAATTTAAATTTTAACGTTTCTTGCTTGCAATGGTTGAACAAAAAAAAAGACAAAAAAAAAAAAAAAAAACTCGAGTTGTGATGATGATTGATGATAAAGAAATGAATATTTTGATGTGATATATAACAAAATAAATGATTCAGCTTAAAAATAGATAAAAATCTCTCAGGCGTAAAACTCGGAAGTTGCTTTCACCTAAATGAACAAGGCAAATATTTAAGTCGTCGTTATCGACAGCTCACCTACCCTACGCTCCTGCTCCTACATCTCAGCCGTCCGTTAACATCAGATCGCATTAGTTACGGGACCCACTCTTATTACGTTCAAATTAAGCACGTGTTGATTTAGATTGATATAAAACAAGAGGCCCATTTAATATTAAACGGGCCCTTTTAACATTTGGCCCAATTATGTTTTCAGCTTGTAGCGAGAGAGAGAAATACAGAGCGAGCAAAAAAGGAGAAACATTTTGAATTGGCTGAAGAAGCAGCAGCCATGTCAGGTTTCTCGAGCTTAATTTCTTACAGAAATGGCGCAATTTCTCTGTTGCGCCTCAGTTTTTCGAAGTTCGGATGTTTCTCTCGAGTTGGGTTTTCTTCCGGCGCTCTAAAACATTCGAAACGAGATGATTATGGTGAGTTTGTTTATCAGAGATTTTTATGAATTATACAGTTCTCTATTATTTTTCTGATAGCCTTCATAATCTTGTTGCGATTCGACAGTTATTTTTAATCAATTCAAGTTATACAATGTAAATGATATGGTAGGATACTAGGATTCTGATTAGACGTTTAAAATTTTGGGTTTTAGAACCATAGAGTGAAAATTTTGGTGGCTTTTGCTGAATATTGAATCATACAATGTTAGTTTTCATGAATCTTCTGGATGGGGTTTGCTAAAGATTTGAACTTGTTGGGGATTTATGAAACAGGATTTGATATGGAGAAGAGTATATATAACATTCTTACAATTGACCGTTGGGGATCTCTAAATCATATGGATTATAGACAGGCTCGTCTTAGACCAGTTCATGGTAAGCTGGCTTTGAAGTTTCTTAAATGGATAGTTAAGCAGCCGGGTTTGGAGTCTGACCATATTGTTCAGTTGTTCTGTGTTACTACACATATACTAGTTAGAGCTAGAATGTATGACCCTGCAAGGCAAATCTTGAAGGAGTTATCTTGTATGAGTGATAAATCAAGCTTTGTTTTTGGTGCTTTAATGACCACATACCGGCTTTGCAATTCAAACCCTTCTGTTTTCGACATCTTGATTAAGGTGTATCTGAGAGAAGGAATGATTCAAGATTCTCTGGAGATATTTCGCTTGATGGGTCTTTATGGGTTCAACCCTTCTGTTTATACTTGTAATGTAATGTTAGGTTCCATTGTAAAGAGTGGTGGGGATGTGTCAGTATGGTCTTTCTTGAAGGAAATGCTTAAGAGGAAGATTTGTCCCGACGTGGCTACTTTCAATATACTGATTAACGCGCTCTGTGCTGAAGGAAGCTTTAGAAAGTCGTGTTATCTAATGGAAAAGATGGAGAAGAGTGGTTATGTCCCAACTATAGTTACATACAATACTGTTCTTCATTGGTATTGTAAAAAGGGAAGATTTAAAGGTGCTATTGAGCTTATAGATCACATGAGGTCGAAAGGTGTTGACGCTGATGTTTGTACATATAATATGCTTATCCATGATTTGTGCAGAAACAATAGAAGTGCCAAAGGTTATTTGTTGCTGAGGAAAATGAGAAAGAGGATGATTTACCCAAACGAGGTAACGTACAACACGCTTATTAACGGCTTTTCTAATGAAGAAAAGGTTCTCATTGCTCGTCAACTTTTGAATGAGATGTTAAGCTTTGGACTTTCCCCGAATCATGTTACTTTCAATGCTTTGATTGATGGACACATTAGTGAGGGAAAATTTAAAGAGGCTTTGAAGATGTTTTATATGATGGAAGCACAAGGTCTTATACCTACTGAAGTTAGCTATGGTGTACTTTTAGATGGGTTGTGCAAGAATGCAGAGTTTGACCTAGCGAGAGGCTTTTACATGAGAATGAAGAGAAATGGGGTCTCTGTTGGACGAATAACATACACTGGAATGATCGATGGGTTATGCAAAAATGGGTTGTTGGATGAAGCAGTGGTGATGCTTAATGAAATGAGCAAAGATGGTACTGATCCTGATATAGTCACATACTCTGCACTTATAAATGGATTTTGCAAGGTGGGGAGGTTTAAAACTGCTAAGGAGATAGTGTGCAGAATTTACCGAGCTGGTCTTAGTCCAAATGGTATCATCTACTCAACCCTGATATACAATTGTTGCAAGATGGGATGCTTAAAGGAAGCATTAAGAATTTATGAAACTATGATCCTTGAGGGCCATACTCCAGACCATTTCACGTTGAACATACTTGTCACTTCGCTATGTAAAGCTGGTAAAGTGAGTGAGGCAGAAGAATTTATGCGTTGCATGACAAGTGACGGTATTCTTCCTAACGCAGTTAGCTTTGATTGTCTTATGAATGGGTATGGAAGCTCTAGTGAAGGGCTAAAAGCGTTCTCTATATTTGATGAGATGACAAAAGTAGGTCATCACCCAACATTCTTCACATATGGTAGTCTGCTCAAGGGATTATGTAAAAGTGGGCACTTGAGACAGGCAGAGAAGTTTCTGAAAAGCCTACATGATGTTCCTGCAGCTGTTGATACTGTAATGTACAACACACTACTCACTGCTATGTGTCAATCAGGGAACTTGGACAAGGCTGTCTCTCTTTTTGGTGAGATGGTGCAGCAAAGCATTCTGCCTGACAGTTATACCTATACCAGTCTTATTTCTGGATTGTGTAGGAAGGGCAAGACTGTTATTGCCATACTTTTTGCTAAGGAAGCTGAGGCTCGAGGTAATTTACTTCCCAACAAGGTGATGTATACCTGTTTTGTGAATGGTATGTTCAAGGCTGGCCAGTGGAAAGCTGGTTTTTATTTTCGGGAGCAAATGGAGAAACTTGGCCTTACACCTGATGCTGTCACAACAAATGCGATGATTGACGGTTACTCGAGGATGGGGAAAATGGAGAAGACAAATGACCTACTTTATGAAATGGGGAACCAAAATGGAGGTCCTAATCTGACTACCTACAATATTCTCTTGCATGGGTATTCAAAGAGGAAAGATGTATCAACAAGCTTTATGCTGTATAGATCCATGATACTGAACGGCATTTTACCTGACAAGCTCACATGCCATTCTCTTATTCTTGGGATTTGTGAATCCAGCTTGTTGGAGATTGGTCTTAAAATCTTGAAAGCATTCATATGCCGAGGTTTTGAAGTTGACAGGTATACATTTAACATGCTAATCTCCAAATGTTGTGCACATGGAAAGATCATCTGGGCATTTGATCTAGTTAATGTCATGACCTTACTGGGAATCTCCCTTGACAAAAATACTTGCAATGCCATTGTAAGCGTCCTCAACAGGAACCACAGATTCCAGGAGTCTCGCATGGTTTTGCACGAAATGTCGAAGCAAGATCTATCTCCCGAGAGTAGAAAGTACATTGGTCTGCTCAACGGTCTTTGTAGAGTGGGAGATATAAAGAATGCATTTGTGCTGAAGGATGAGATGCTAGCACGTAAGATATGTCCCCCGAATGTAGCTGAGAGTGCAATGGTGAGAGCACTTGCAAAATGCAGTAAGGCTGAAGAAGCTACACTGCTGCTTCGGTCCATGCTGAAAATGAAGTTGGTTCCAACTATTGCTACTTTCACTACTCTAATGCACATGTTTTGCAAAAATGGTGATGTTACAGAGGCCATGGAATTGAGAGCCGTCATGAGAAATTGTGGGCTGAAGTTTGATATGGTATCATACAATGTATTGATTACTGGACTTTGTGCTAAAGATGACATGGTAGTTGCGTTTGAACTCTATGAAGAGATGAAAAAGGATGGATTTTTAGCCAATGCGACTACTTACAAAACTCTGATCAGTGGAATACTTTCCCAAGGAACTTCATTCTCTGCGACTGATATCATCCTGAAAGATTTACTTGCAAGGGGATTCATAACATCCTTGAGCTTGTCACAAGATTCACACAAAACCTTGACAATGGCCATGGAGAAGCTGAAGGCCTTGCAAAGTAACAAGAAGGGATAACATCAGAACAAACTGTTAGAGTAATCATATGATCAACTTCCCTAAGCAAATTAATCTCAAGCACCTGCTTCTCTGTAGCATGGTTCCGTTTCCTGAATCCTTAAGTTTGTTACTCTTTCTGAAATCCGTATATACTGTTCTTATCTATTATGTTTTCTGCTTTCCAGATGATATTTCTATGAACAAGCTGCCTGGATGTGCAGAGTTCTCTAGAGGAACCAGCTAAAGCTACTTGAGCTTTGTCTGATTCAAAGTATTTATCTTACTCGTTCTTCTCCTCTCTGATTGACAATTAATTATACATCATTATAGTCATTCTTTTGTTTTCTCTTGTTTCGCTGACAGTTCTTGATACGAGTGCCAGTGAGTTCCAGAAGCTTAAGCATTTTAAGCTTATGTGCTGTTATGCAGAACAAGCCAAGCAAGACGGTAAAGCTGCACCTTACTGGCTCCTTTCTCTGACAGATACAACTCAAAGACTATACCAAAGGAGACTTGATTGAATCTCTTTAACTTCCAGGTGGGTTTATAACTCCTGTCATTTAACTCCACTTGCATTAATGATCTTGTTTGTTTCTTTACATTTGTATTTTCTTTACAGAGGAGGAGGAACAAGCTCTTAATAGCTGGAGCTGTGTTGTCATTTTCATGTGCTGACTTCACCTGTAATCAGTCTGGACTCACCAATTCAGATAATGGTTCAGGAGAAAATGAATGGTGTAAATGCAGAGCCATGGAAGCAACAAAAACAAAAAAAAAGCTTCTTCTGTGGTTCTGAGGAATCTTTTGATGAACATGTCGGAATGGAGACAACGAGAAACTGGTTGTTGTGTTGGAATAGTGTCTGATGGATCTTGATGCAGACAGAATCTAACAATTCGTCAGATTGCATCACTGGATTTGTTCCATTTTGCAGTACCCACTCGTGAGCCTTTATGTAGCACAAATATATATTATTTATATGTTTAATGTATAAAATTGTCTGTTAGTCTGCTAACAATTTTGTTTAGATCAAATATATATCATCTTAATTTACGTTTAGATCATTATTATACAAAATTTGGTTACACCCATTAGTAATAAACAAAATACTTTGAAAAAAGTGTCTCAACTGATATTCAACAAGATAGTTATTAAATTTACCAAATCTTTTATTGTTTCTTTGATATATAATTAAATATTTATTAAAATTAAAGCGTCGAGGCAAGTGGATTAAGAAAAAAAAAAAAAAGTTTTAGATAAGAATTTTGTCAAATACCAATCGTTGTTTAGAAAAAAGTGTGTGGTTTACTCAAAGTAATCATATTTAATCAAACAAATAGGCCACTTGACAAGTCTTAATTTTCTAATTACATTGAACAACTAGGTTCATTAATTGAGAAAATCATTTCAGATATCTTTCAAAAACTAAAGTTGAATTTATAAGGTTATATATATAGCCAAATTGATATTAAATAATAATAATTATAAAATCAGCTGAAAATAATGAAAGAATTTAAAATGGAAAAAGACAAAACAGTGCCAGCAAGTGACTTGGTCTGAACCAACATATATGCTCTCAATTAACAGCCAGTTCATCTTTCCGTTAAAAAAACACCAAAGACATTCACGTCACTGAGTCTAACTCCGTTTATATAAATCGTTACAGACACCGCACCGAGATAATAATAAAGAGAAAGAAGAAGCAAAAAAGAATTTTTAGAAAGAAAAAGCAAAACATTTAATTAAAAAAAAATAAAAGAAGAGAGAAAAAAATAAACGTATCTCTCTTTCTTTCTTCTTTTTCTTCTCCCCCAGATTCTCTCTCTTCTCCGATCAAATTTTTTTTTTTCTCTCACTTTCCTTGGTTTTCTCGGCAGCTTCTTGTTTTATTTCGCGACTCGTTTTCTCCATTTTCTTTGGATTAATCTTCAGACGTCATGTCGGTACGTTTTAATCGCTTCTCCTTTAAGATTTTTTGTATGTTTTGAGAACACTTTCGAAATTCGATTTGCTGGTTTTAAGAATTTTAGTTTTATTTGATAAGTTTGATGCTTTGTTTCATTTTAATCGGAATTGAGGAATAAATATAATCAGATTTGATATTTTTTAATTTTTTGCTGATGAGCTATTTGTCTTCTTGATGATAATTTTTCTAGATCTCGGGTTTTTAAATTTATATTTTTACTTTTTGAATTTTCGATCTTTGGAATTTATTCAATCTGAATTTGATTGGTTAAAGCTTAGATTTTGATTTTTTTAAAACCCAGAAGAGTTTTTATTGATTGATGATTATTTTAGCTTAGATTTTGATTTGGGATTTGAGATGATGAAATACATAGAAATTAGAAGTCTGTCTCCTGTTATTATTTTTTTTTCTCAGATTGTTGTCGATTCATTGATAGTGAAAGAGGCATGAAATTTTTTTTTTTGTATGTGGTATTGTATATGGACAAGCAAAAGTTCTTTTTGCGTTGTGGATTTGTTTGCTTATTTAGAGACAAGATTTAAAATCACGAGTTTTCAATCTTGGTTTAATGTTTTCTCACCTAATAAAAATGGATAATAAAGTTGAGTTTCTTATATGGTTGGTATTGGTAATCTTTTTGACTTATGGTGCTATAATGTTTGCTATAAAATGGAAAAAATATGATTAGTTTGGGCAAATTGTGCAAACCATTTTCCTGATACTTGATGATAAATAAGGTTTCATTATCATTGCCTCTTCTCTATTGTGTTTGCTTAGCTTACAATGAAGAAAGGATAAGCCTTTCGTTCTTCTTTTTCAGGAGTTTATAGTTTTAGATATAAGCCATACACTTAGACAACTTGTGAATTAGCACCAAGGTTTTAGAATTGAGTTTGAGATTGAACTTGGTTCTTGATGTTTTTGGTTTTTTTTTTATATGAAAAAACAGGACAAAGGTCGTCCCTTACCGAAGTTTGGTGAATGGGATGTGAATGATCCAGCATCAGCAGAAGGTTTCACAGTGATATTCAACAAAGCTAGGGATGAGAAAAAGACAGGTGGCAAACCCGGATCACCCGGTAAATCCACTGAGGGTCATGTTAAGTCTGGCGGAGGAGATCCTAGTAAACCTCAGCCTGTAAGTTTCTTCTTCTTCTTCTTCTTCTACTTCTTTATCTTCTGAATTTGAAATCTTTAATTCATTGTCACACAAAAATGGGTTCTTTGGTTTCAGAAAAAATGGCTCTGCTGCATGCAATCTCCAGCTGTGGACTCTTGACAGACACAAAGATGGATTTGCTTGCTGCCCAAAAAAAAACGTCTCAGTGCTACACATCTAAAGCAATGTTCTTTTATGTTTTACTGTCTTTCTTGAAATTACTCACCCAAAAAAAAAAAAAAAAAAGTTTCGTAAGATGATTTGGAGCCTCCCCTTTAGTATCACGATTATGATTCCTTCTTCTCTTTGAAGTTGTTTGTTCTTCTTCTATAAATGCTGTAAAATCGTGTTGCCACTTTATTGGAAAACCAGAAAGAAAAAAAAAACGAAGAAAACGAAAAACACAGTTACTGTGTCTATATGTAATGATTCTCATGGGTCTTTTTTTGGTTTTATAAAACTTTTATTGTCTCTTTTTTCCTTGATTTTAAAATATATTATTTTATGCTCATTTTAGTACATTAAAAAAGTAACAATGAGTAATATTTATTCCCCTCTTCGTTTGCCACGAAAATAGATTCCTGCTGTTTATAAATTTAACAAGAACTTGAGTAAAAGAACGAAAACAAACAAGAACTTGATCAATCATACACAGTCGCATACAAACACACAAACTTGACACACACCAAGTTGGAAATGTTGATGGGCTTTTACTAGCCCCATTCTGGATTATAGCTAAGCCGTTAATACTGGAGAGTGGAGGCCGTCCTATGAGATCCTCTGAATCTGAAAACAAAATTGAAAATTGTGAAGCTAGCTCTTGTCTTAAGTCATGTAGATATTAATTTGATATCGTTTTCAATCGAATTTATTATTTATTAAAATAGATTTGGTTTTAGTTTCGTTTGGTCAAAGTGAGAAATCAGAAACGGTGCGTAAAAGTTTGTGATGACCAAAACTAACTATTGATTAAGGATACTCAATTCCCACGAAACAATAATAATAAATGGGAACAGAAAACTAAAAGGTTTAAAATTGAATGAAATTATTCAAATTTCTTCACAAACTTCAGTGTAAATCAAAATTCAGGATATTTCATGTGTATCTATATCTTCACTAATTATTGTGCTTACGTGTATGCGTATTATATATAGTACTAGTATATTGCATTTAACTCAAAATAAGATAATAGTATTTCTAACTTAATTTTGAAAAAGCACTTTATATATATATATATATACGCTCAAAATAAGATAATAGTATTTCTAACTTAATTTAGAAAAAGCACTTTTATGTTATACTATTGTGAAAACAAGAACTTTTTGAAAAAAGTATTTTCTGAGATTTTGCAAAACAGCAACTAATTCATTAATTGTGTTTAAAATGTTAGAGTTAGGCTTTTACTTTTTATATTAGTGTTTTTTTATTGACAGAAAAATAAATATTTTCCGTAATTTATCATTTCTTCAATTACTTTTCCAAACCAAAAAGTTTGAACTTTTCCGGTACAAATCATATTTATCTAACCTGCCTAAAAATTAAGATGAGTTAAAATGCGTATATATTAACATATGAAAATGATTGTAAATATAATAAAACAGGATGACGTAGGTGTGTACTTCCGGATTAAGAGGGACGTGGAGCTCCGTAAGATGATGCAAGCATATTCCGACAAAGTTGGACAAGAAATATCTACTTTTAGGTTTCTCTTCGATGGAGTTAGGATCAAACCCAATCAAACTCCCAATGAGGTAAATGTATTAACATAATTCTTAAAAACTACTCCAATATTAATTGTATGAAGCAAGTTGATAAACGAAAAATATTGCAGCTCGAACTTGAAGACGGAGATGAAATCGACGCATTTGTTCAGCTTCTAAATAGTTTCTTAACGACATTAGAAGTCATTAGTAGAATTCATAAAATATCAATATTTTAATCTTTTAACTATTTTCAGCTATTTTTTAATACAAAAGTTTGGTTATTCATCAATGTTAACAATATTAAGGTAATTGAAGGATGAACATGCTTTTTTGATATAGAGTTATCTATTAGTTATTTGAATGAAAATTTTCGAGGTATGAATGGATTATCTAAATTGTAATTAAGTATTAATTATCCTATTATAGAAAATGTTATAAGTTGTAAATGATAATATTGTTCGTTCTCTTGGAAAATTACAATGAATAAGAGTTGGATATATTTTTATTTTCGTATTAAATGTGATATTATATTAAAAAGTACAATTACAAATCATTGTCAATATGTTCATCCTTAGAAGCCTTGGCCCATTTTGACTAGTCAAGCTCTATCAATATGTAACAAAATGAATATAATCATGTCCATCTTTTAGCGTTACATGTCGTCTAGCTCACGTGCGAAATAATTTTCTTCACTTTGCTAACAAAACAAGCTCCACGCCGTGTCTTTGAAATGAATTTTGGGATTTTTTTTCATAATATCTCCGCTGGGCCATAGCATATTATTTTATATTATACTACAGTTGATATAAAATGTGAATACTTGGAACGTTATATTTTGGAGTCATTACTCATTACATATCCACTTTTTTTTTTTAAATAACTTTTGAGGAATTATGGAATCTTGAGAAGAACTTTGGGCTAACACAAAAAGTTAAATAAAATTAGATAATAGAGTATTAGCTAGAGAATTAGTTACCGTCCAAAAAACAATTCGATTAAGCGGTAACCAATAAAAAAGCTGCCATTTGTCACCCAAATACACTTCCCCTTCTTGTCCCTCTCTCCTCTCTGTCTCTTGCTCTCTCTCTTCGCCACTGACTTTGCTCTGATTGCAGAAGAATTTCAAAACTTCGTCTCTTTCAAAGCTCAAATCTTTTTTCCCCTTTTCGATTATAATCATCGGCGTCGAGACCAGCGATATCTTTTTCCTGATTAACGTAATTTTTTCTCTCCGAAAAAAATAAAAAGATCGTTCCTTTAGATCGTTTCCTTGATTTTCTTGGCGCAGCTTCGATTTCACGTTTCTGGGTTTCTTTTTCTGACCCTGAAAAAGAAAATTTTCAAACCGGAAAGATCAGGTACGTATTTGGTCATCATCGCTTGTTTTTGGAAATTTCTTCGTCGGTGGAAGAAAAACTTCTTTATTCTTCGATGAGCCTTCTTGTTGATTTGGGTTTGACAAGATCAAATTTAAAAGTTAATATCTTTTGATCTTCGTTTAATTAATCTTTCCCTTAATGACCTCTGCTTAGGGTTTTGATTTATTACTGTTGAGATTACTTAATTTGCTTAATCTTCTATTAATAGATTCGTTACTAAATTGAAACCAAATGATTTGGAACTTGTGTGTGTGCTTCTCTGTATCAGGTAAGTGAATCTTGTTATTTAGATTATAAAGAAAGAAAATGCAAAATGGTTGCTAAGAAAGGACGTAGAGATTCTTCAGATTCTTCTCCAACAGTGGAGATTGGAGAGATTGACACAAGTGCTCCTTTTCAATCTGTTAAAGATGCTGTTAACCTTTTCGGTGAAGCTGCTTTCTCAGCTGAGAAACCACTCATTCGAAAATCTAATCCTCAATCTGCTGAGGTAATTTTGATTTGATTCACTTGGCGCAGAAAGAGTGAGCTTGAGTTTTAAGAGTTTTTATCTAATCTGAATCGTGTTGTGGTTGCAGAAAGTTTTGGTGAAGCAAACAGAGCTTCACTTGGCGCAGAAAGAGTTGAACAAGTTAAAGGAACAGCTTAAGAATGCTGAAACTATCAGAGAGCAAGCGTTGAGTGAGCTTGAATGGGCTAAAAGAACTGTTGATGAACTTACTCGTAAGCTTGAAGCGGTGATTGAGTCGAGAGATTCTGCGAATAAAGCGACTGAAGCTGCTAAGAGTCAAATCGAAGAAGCGAAACCTGGAAATGTTTCTGTGTCTAGTAGTAGTGATGTTCAGTCTCAGGATATGGAAGAGTATGAGGCGGTATGTAAGGAACTTGATACAGCGAAGCAAGAGCTGAGAAAAATTCGTCAGGTTTCAAATGAGATTTCTGAAACAAAGACTGTTGCTTTAGCCAAAGTAGAGGAAGCTAAGGAAATGACTAAAGTTCATTCTGAGAAGATTGAGTTGCTAAGAAAGGAAATTGCAGCTGTTAATGAATCAGTTGAACAGACGAAGCTTGTGTGTTCTCAAGCCCGAAAAGAAGAATCTGAGATATTTTCTGAGAAGGAGATTCAGCGGCAATCGTATAAAGCTGGCATGGAAGAATCTGCCAAGAAATTGCTCGCTTTGAAGAAGGAGTTTGACCCTGAATTTGCGAAAAAGCTTGAAAAACAGTTGACTGAGACATATAACGAGATCGATGAACTGCAGAAGCAAATGGAGACTGCGAAACAATCGGATATGGATACCGTTAATGGTGTGAGTTTGGAGTTGAATGAAGCGAAGGTTTTACTCGAGAAACTTGTGGAAGAAGAGAAGTCTTTGCAAGAGTTAGTGGAATCTCTTAAAGCAGAATTGAAGAATGTGAAAACGGAGCACGGTGAAGTTGAAGCGAAGGAGGCTGAAATTGAATCTGTGGCTGGAGATCTTCATCTGAAGCTTAGCAGAAGTAAGAGTGAACTAGAAGAGTGTGTCGCTAAGGAATCTGAAGCAAAGGCTGCTTTGGAAGATATGATGTTAACCATCAATCAGATATCTTCGGAGACTGAAGCTGCTCGACAAGAAGCTAAGGAAATGAGAAACAAAGCTGAGGGGTTAATGAAGGAAGCGGAAACTGTGCATCTTGCGCTTGAAGAGTCAGAGCTACATCTAAGGGTCGCTTTAGATGAAGCCGAAGAAGCGAAAGCTGCTGAGACGAAGGCGCTTGAACAGGTAAAGACAGTGTCCGAAAAAACCAACGCTGCGCGTAATTCGACTTCATCTGAGTCTGGATCTCAGAGCATCACACTGTCTCAAGAGGAGTTTAAGTCGCTGAGCAAGAGAGCTGAGGTGTTCGATAAGTTAGCGGAAATGAAAGTGGCTGCTGCATTGGCTCAGGTGGAAGCAGTGAAAGCTAGCGAAAACGAGACGCTGAAGAAGTTAGAGACAACACAAGTGGAGATTGAGAAACTCAAGACTGCAACAGAAGAGGCACTGAAGAAAGCAGCTATGGCGGATGCTGCTAAGAAAGCAGTTGAAGGAGAACTCAGGAGATGGCGTGAAAGAGATCAGAAGAAAGCAGAGGAAGCAGCATCAAGGATTCTTGCAGAAGCTGAGATGAAGATGTCCGCTGAATCATCACCGCAACATCATAAGAAAGCTCTGAAACAGAAACCTATCCATAACAAACTGGAGAAGACGAAAACGTCTGTGGTATCAAAGAAAGTGCTAATGCCGAATCTAAGTGGAATCTTTAATAGAAAGAAGAATCAAGTGGAATGGGGTTCTCCTTCTTACCTCTCTGGTGAGAAACCATTTTGATGATTTCTCCTTTTTCAAGATTTGAACTTTTGTTGTTATATAAAGTTCAAAAAGTCGTGTGCTTTTTGCTAAAGAAGGTTGTGGTTTGAGATGAGAAGCAGTTAGTAGCAGGTTTGGTCTAACGTGAGAAACTGGTTTGTTGGTGTAAATTCGATCAAAGCTATTTTTAGGTGGTTGTTTTATTTTTGCTCTTTGTTTGATTTGTGAATGATTTTTCTGTTTTTTCTTACATAAAGCTTCAACTTTGAGACAGAAATACATATGGAAATTGAATGAATTACATTGAACTAAGGTTACGATGTTACTAAAATATATATATTGAAATGAAGTCGATATATGTGGATTTGAAAGTACACTTGGTTAGGTTCTGCAATATTCGCTTCTCTTCGAAAAAAGATCATCTAGTACTTTGAGAAAGAGAAAGTTGAATCCCATGATCAGAAGCTAGCTAGCTACAAAAAGATTTTGATAAGACATGCAATAAATTTGCCAATAGAATTACATTAAAACGCAAGTGGATACAAAAACAACCGAAATAGTAAAGATGTAAAATAAACTTGCCAAAGCAAAATCTGACTAGCAATATCAGTAATCACTAAGCTCTGTGGATCTCACTGGAGCTTGAACCACCAACCTCTTAGGTCAAAATGACAGCATCATTTATCTGAGGAATATGGGTTTTGGGCATTTTATGGCGAAAAGGACACTTGTCATCACTCTGACGACCAGTTCTTCGGTAGAAGATACAAACAGGGCGGTAGGGTCGTGAGCCAAACATTATACTTCTGAACTGAGCATGCAGGAGCCATTGAAACAAAAATATCATAAAAAGTGAAAGAGAGACACTATACCTTCGCGTAATCCGTTCTTTCATCTTCAAACAACTGGAAAGAAGAAGCTTCGTGGTTCTAACCGGAGCTTGAACCACCAACATCTTGGGTCTGAATGACATCATCATTGATCTGAGGAATATGGGTTTTGGGCATTTCATGGCGAAAAGGACACTTGTCATTGCAGTGACGACCAGTTCGGTAGGCGATACAAACATGGCGGTAGGGTTGTGAGCGAAACATTATACTTCTGAACTGAACATAAGAAAAAACAGACAAGCTATCAGCATGAGCCATTGAAACAAAATTATCATAAAAGTGAAAGAGAGAGACTATACAGTTGCGTAATCCGTTCTTTCATCTTCAAACAACTGGAAAGAAGAAGCTCTGTGGTTCTCAATGGAGCTTGAACCACCAACCTCTTGGGTCGGAATGACAGCATCATTATTTATCTTTGTGTCCATTCTCTGCTGCTCCAAACTACAAAGACAAAAAACAAAAAAAACAATCATAAACCTAGATCCGACAAATACCTAAATCCTAACCCTAGAAGATTTACTCGTTCTGGTCCATAAATCCTAATCCAAATATCCGAAGAAAAAACAATATTTGATTCTTTGTTCTACTACTCAATTAGGTTAGACACTACAAGAAAATATAGGATTAACGAAATTTAACAACGAAATAATATCGTTGTAATTTAAAAACGAATTTACAACGATTTAACAACGAAAAAAACCTTCATTGTTAAATTGTCGTAACACAGCGTCGAACAAAATCGTCGTAAATTCGATGGTCTTGCTTAACGTCGAGTTTACGATGATTTGAAAATTTGTTGTTAGTTCATTGTTAATTTACAACTGAGTTACGACGAAATATATTTACATTGTTAATTTGATATTAATTTACAACAGTTTTATAACAAAATATATTTAAACGTTTATTATTTTATTTGTTATAACATTTTTATTTGTTGAACTAATTAAGATTAACATCATATGTTAAGAAAATATAATACATGTTAACAATGTAACAACATCATTACAACGATTCGTCGTAAATTCGTTGTTACGGTTGTTTGTAAATTTGTTATTACGTTTAACAACGATTCGTTGTAAATTCGTCGTTATGCTTAACAACGAATTTACAACGATTCGTTGTTAAACGTAATAACGATTTTACAAACAACCGTAACAACGATTTTACAAACAACCGTAACAACGAATTTACGACGAATCGTTGTAAATTCGTCGTTACACTTAACAACAAATTTACGACAATTCGTCGTAAATTCGTTGTTACTGTTGTTTGTAAATTCGTTATTACATTTAACAACGAATTTACAACGATTCATCATAAATTTACAACGAATTAGCGACGGGAGCTAAATCTATATATACGCAGGATATTTTCCCTCTCTGCTCATTCTTCACATCCTCACTTTCTCTCTACGTTTTTGCTCTGCCTTCTCTCTAGATTACACACCTTCTTCCGCTATGCATACATAACGACTTCAATTTTATAGCCGCTAAAACTGCTAGTGCCGAACATTTTAGCGATATTGATTTAAACTCTTAGAATATTTTTGTATTTTTGTGTAATATTTTGTTTTTGTTTTATAAATTTAAACTTTATTTAATTAATCAATCAATAAATAAAACGTTAATAGATAATTTTTTTAACAATACAAAGATCGTCGTCAATTACGAATTAACGTCGATCATAGAGAATAGTAGTTGTTAATTCGTTATAAATTTAACGACGAACTAACGTCAATATTTGAACAGGATGTTGTTAGTTCGTTGTTAATTTAACGACGAATTAACAACGTTATTTACATTTACGACGAATTATGTTCCTCGCATTATTAATAGTGTAATATCTAAGTTACGACGAATTATGTTCCTTACATTATTAACGCTGAATTTACAACGAATCTTCCATTACGACGAACTGCTAACGACGATTTCGTGTTCATCATTAATTAGTTGTAAATCGTCATTAACAACGAATTTATAACGATATAAGATGTTGTTAAGCCTATGTTTTCTTGCAGTGAGAGGAATAGACAATTTCTATGATAACGTAAGGAAGAAGAATATGAACCTGGATTCTCTGTTCTGAGGGAGAAAGAAGAGGAACAATAGAGTTATGTAAACCCTAGGTTTTTATAAGGCACACTTGCAGATGAGGCAAAGACAAACGGAGTGAAGCCCAATAAGGAAAGAGTCTGCCTCAACAGAGGACATACACTTGTGCATTTATTTCATTATATTCTATAGTACCTTTAGGCTTTAGTTATACTGTTTTTTTCATATTTTGTTAATGGTCGTTGGTCCAAGATAATTTATTACGGCAATGAGTTCCGATCACGTAGATGCAGCTTTGAACGAAACATTTAAGAGGGATCCCTTTAAAACTCGCTAACACAAAGGTTCCTCATGGTGGCCAGATTTTGAGAGATACATGCAGAGATCTCCAATATATATCTCGAGTCAAAACCGCGCTTCCTTCTTCGTCTACTTTGAAGATCAATATAAACTCTGTTTTCGTTTTTGCAAAACCGTCGACGATCTCTTCGGCCTTCTTATACCACTTAACCAAGAAAGTTTCACCAGTGGATCTTGATTCCAAACCAAGTGATCGCTCATGCTGCATGAATCGAGAACCTTTCGTTTTCTTAGCTTGGGAGCGTTTTTATACCGCAACTTCTGAATCTTGTGTGTGTATTTTCGGATATCCCATGATCCAATGAGGTGGCCTCCGGATCCTGGCATGAGAAACATGCCATCTTTCTTGGAATACATGACACGGGAGGAGTAAAAGCAAGGGTTTTCGATTCTGACGTTGATCCACTCCGAATTCTTCTGAGCGGGTCTACAAAAGCTGAGCTGAGGTCCCAAGAACTTGACAGCCACAACACAGTCCTCATCCACATCGGGAGAAGGTGAAGACATTGACACGTTGGTGACGATTTGAGTTTGGCAATGAGGCAGAGTTACAAGAGGAGGCAGCGATATGCGTTTCGGATCTGTATAGGATGCGTAAGGGTTTAGATCGTCTTGGAGACGCAATATGCCGTCGTCCTTCAAAGTAGCTATCCAGCCATGAGATGCTCCGATCGTTATCATTGGATCACTATCCACCAACTCCAGAGGCACCTTCTTGTCCAAGCAAGTGCGGCTAGACGTCATAATCACGAGTTTCCCCAGATCCGCTCCACAAAGTTCGGCGCAGATGATGGAACAAGGAGGGCTTTGTATCATTGATCGTACCAACGCTGGTTTCCTCTGAAAGCATAGTAGCTTCGACAGCGTGTTGAGAATCTGAGACATGATGATGGCTAAAATCTTCTTAGCGAAAATGCAAAGAAGAGTTACGAAAGAAATAAAGAAATAAAACCCTAATTAAGTTTACCGTCTTAAATTAACCAAAAAGGCAAAAACTCGGCCCACGTCATTTGCAATCAAACTCGATTGATATTCTATAGGCACCGATCTCCCAAATCCCACCAACTGGAATTTTATATTGCCGAATAAAACTACGAATTAAGCTGAAAGCCTTGAACAGTATTGTTTTTTATATAAAACGAATGTTTATAATTATCAAACTCAAAAAAAAAATTCTAACGTCTTGTATTCATGTATTGTGATTAGAATAAGTTTACAAAGTTAGAAAATAACAAACTCCTTAAACGGTAGGGAGGATAATAGTATAACAAGCAAATAAGTTTTTTCTAATTTGGTATTTTTGTATGTAGATATATTTATGTTGCATGAAAACCAAAACAGTAGTAGCGAAGCATGTAAAAAATATTAAAAAAAAAAATAGGAAACAAGCATGTTTGGAAAACTCGATATATATGTTATAATAAACCACCAAAACCATATTTAAAAACATATTAAACAACACAGATCCAATACATAAATTTATAGTTAAAATTCAATTGAAAAGAAAAAAAAAATCACTAATTCCGAATCAATATATTGTTTATGGTCTTAAATCTTCTAGTATCATCTCAATATCTAAGTTTCTAGTTTTTTTTAGATTCCCTTTATTTATTAGAAAGAAAAAAAAAGACTTTTAAATTAATCAAGACGTTTAAAGTATCATCTCAATATATATATATATATATGAGTGATTTACATCTTTCAAATTAATTAAGACTTTTAAAGTTACCAAAAATCCCATATATATTTAATATTTCCAAATTATTTACTTATTTAGTTTCAATAATGCTTTTTTTTTCTTTTCGAATGACATATCTATAGTTATTTAAGGTGAAAAAAGGATATGAGTGATTTACATTTTCAAATTAATTAAGACTTTTAAAGTTACCAAAAAATTACTATATATTTTTAATCTTTCCAAATTATTTACTTATTAAGTTTCAGTAATGCTTTTTTATTTCAAATGACATATCTATAGTAATTTAAGGTGAAGAAAAATATATGAGTGATTTAAATTTTCCAATTAATTAAAAATTTCTAAGTTACCGAAAGAACTATATATTTTTAATGTATCCAAATTATTTACTTATTAAGTTTCCATAGTGCTTTTTTTTCTTTTCAAATGACATATCTATAATAATTTAAGGTGAAAAAACATATGAGTGATTTACATTTTTCAAATTAGTTAAGACTTTCTAATAAGTTATCAAAAACACCATATATTTTTAATGTTTCCAAAATGTTTACTTATTAAGTTTCAACAATGCTTTTTTCAATAATGTTTTTTTTTTTCTTTTCTAGTGACAAATCTATAATAATTTAAGTTGAAAAGAAGAAAAAACTACCGATATTGATCAATACTTATGTAGCTAACGATCATTATTGTTGTTGCTTATATTTGGAATACCAAACGTGTCGAATTGTGATGCAAGACATCATCATAAATCATAATTATCATTAATGCAGTCTTTATTTATTTCCATTTCTTTAATACACAGCTAAATATATAATTAACATTTCTACTCTTCCTTCTTCTATCTTCTCCAAACTTTCAGTTTTCGATCTTCTAAAAGTTTTGAACTTTCTGTCGAACTAAATGGTAAGCGGAAGATATTTAGACGACCCTTTAACATTAAGTAGAAACCCACCTTCCTCTTCGTCTCCTATCACCGTATCTAGCTTTCTCGGCGAATCGATCTCTCGCTCTGTAAGCTTCGAGAGTGAGAGCTTCCGAGGAGGCGATGGTGAGAGCATTAGCGACGCCGATTTCGGACTTGATAAACTCGTTGGAACCGTACAGTTCTACGAGAGGCATGTCTTCTTGTGCTACAAAAAACCCTCTGTTTGGCCCGCCAGGATCGAAGCTTCTGAGTTCGATCGATTACCGAGGCTTCTCTCTTCCGTCGTATCGGCAAGGAAGAGTCATATGAAGAAGGAGGTGATTTGTTTATTTTTAGTTCCTTTTGAATGTTAAATTTTCAGAATTTAGTGTGATTTATGTGGACTTAGGTTTGATCATTTCTCTAATTTGGTAAAAAGCTCTGAGATTTCTTTTGTTTTTGTTTTTGTTAATAGTTTCTTAGATCTTAATGAGTTGTGAAGTCGTTTCTATTTAGGACTTTTGGGATTTCTCTTGAGTTCAGATTTGTATTGGCAAGATTTCTATTTGTTACAAGTTAGGAACTTGTTGATTTGTTTCTAGATAAGTTTTCAGAATACAGAATTCTAGTAAATCTTACAATGTGGCTTCTTATGATCTTGCATATAAGTTATGAAATCTTTTCTTTGTGTCTTTTAGATTTCCTCCTGATGGATTTTTTTTTGTTCCTTAAATTGCAGACTTTACTCACAATATGCGAGGGACATGATGGAACAGAGACATCAAATGGGGATGTTTTGATATTTCCTGATATGATCAGATACAGGTACACAGTAGATATTGTGATTGATGATTCTTGATAAATGGTAACTCATTTTTGGCAGTTTCAACGAAATGCAGAAGGTTGACTCATTTTGATGTGGACACATTTGTTGAAGAGGTTCTTGTGAAGGATGTTGAGTGGTCGCCTGGGAATCCTGAATCTCTGAGTGGTTCATATGTTTTCGTATGTTGTCATGGATCAAGAGACCGACAGTGTGGTGTTTGTGGACCTTCTCTGGTTAGTCGATTCAGAGAAGAAATTGAATTGTGTGGTCTTCCAGGTGAAGTTTCGGTTAGCCCTTGTTCTCACATTGGTGGTCATAAATACACTGGAGATGTTATCATCTATGGATTAAACATCAACCAGAGAGTCACAGGACACTGGTAAGTAAAATAATGCTTTATTAGTAGTAAATTTATCGAGTCTGCAATCATCAATAGTTGATTTTTATGCAAGTTTTAAGCGAGTTTTGTTATTAGGTATGGGTGTGTGACTCTAGAAGATGTACCTCTTTTGTTAGAGCAACACATTAACAAAGGCGAAATATTAGACCGGCTTTGGAGGTATATTATAAAGATCAAAGGTTCTTGATTTAGACAGTAGGTCTTTAAACAAAACTTATTGATTGCTTTTTTCAGGGGTGAAATGGGTCTGTTAGAAGAAGATCAGAAGAAAAATCAAGAACAAAGATTGCAATTAAACAACAACAAAGAGGTGACTGAAGAATCAGTTAATAACGGTTTCTGTTGCCAGTCCCGAGCTGTTGTTCCAGAGCTTAATGGTAGTTGTTGCCAACAAAACGGGAACTCCTCTAACTGCGTGGAGAAGAATCACACAGAGAATAATGCTTCATCAAAAAGAGAAGTCTCTGTTAAAAATGTCTCTTCTCGGATAAGTAGCAGCAGCAAGAATAAATCTTCTTGCGGACTTAAGGTTTGTGCTAAGATGTCTATGTGGTTGGAGAATTGGGAGAAAGAAGATACATATGCTGCTTTAGCTGTCGCTTGTGCTGCTGCATCAGTGGCTATTGCTTATAACTACTATAAACAGTTGAAATGAAATATCTTCCTTCTTTGGAATGGTGATTATCTTAGTCTTTTGTCCTTCGTCTGTATAGAGTTAGGATTTTAACTATTAGGTAAGAACAGTTGTTGATAATATATATATATATATATATATATATCCATTCTGCAAGAACTTATGATCTAATTCGGCTTAGACAATGGAGTTAAAAACCTTTAAGGTTTTTCAATATAGTGGACTTGTGATTCTCAATGTTTCGTTACTAACATTAATAAACTCAAGAAGATGGTACAGAGACTGTCTTCACATTTTTGAATAATGATTACAAATCTCATAACTTTTTTCAAGACCTGAATATAAAAAGAAAAAAAGAAAAAAAAAACATTTTTCGAAAATACTAAACAGAATTTGCAAAGAAACACCAATATGAGAAGAATCAACTGAGGAAACAGTTTCCTCAGAAGAAATCAAACTCAAGATAATTACTCTGATCAGATCTCACACTCGATGTTGAAGCAGCTGGTACAGCAGGAGAAGGATTCACCGGTTCAAGATCAACCGGTTTAGGAATCTCAGGTGGACTTGCACACCGGACCAAAGCCCAATTCACTCCTTCAAAGAAAGGATGTTGCTTTATCTCTGTTGCTCCACGCCTATAAGCTAATCTATGTTGTGGCTCCTTCACAAGCAAGCTCCTTATCAAATCCCTAGCTGCAAAGCTAACTACAGGAGACTCGGGGAATCTCAGAGGCTGGCCAACAACGTTGAAGAGTGTAGCTCGATTCCCCGAACCTTTAAACGGTGTTTTACCAAACAATAGTTCATAAAGAAAGATCCCAAAAGTCCACCAATCAACCACACTTCCATGTCCTTCACCTTTGATGATCTCTGGAGCTAAGCACTCATGTGTGCCAACAAAAGACATCGAACGTGCGCCTGTAGACTTTTAAGGATTATCCATATTATTCATGGCTCATACGATGCCATGAATAAACTTTCATAGTTAAAACACTCCATTTGAAACAGACGAAAAACAATGGGAAGACCCATAATTTGATCATCTCACTCAAAACCTGAAAGATTGAATCATCATCGCCCATACAAATGATTCTCTCTATTTTGTAATAACATTTCCATTATTATTTGGACATCGATGGACAAATATTTCACAATTTAGAAAACTCAACTTTAAAAACAAAAACAATGAAAACAC
The DNA here is from genome assembly GCA_028015245.1 of Cardamine occulta. NCBI lineage: Eukaryota > Viridiplantae > Streptophyta > Magnoliopsida > Brassicales > Brassicaceae > Cardamine > Cardamine occulta. Next base: position 6,505,192 of record CM051391.1, on the reverse strand, counting down.
ACAAACCGAATTTGATAATCTCTGTACAACAACAATGGATTTTACCTTTTCAACAGTCTGACTGAAAGAACTTAATTTCTATGTACATCTAAAGAGAAAGAAAAAATAACCAAATTCACCAAAAGATGAAGAACAAGAAACAATAACAAAACCCCAAGACTTGTATAGTTTTTGGATGTTTTGTTCTCTGATTCTTTATTACCGAGAATCAGACTGGGATCCAGAGGACGAAGAAGACGAAGAAGAAGACGAGCACAATCCACTAAAAGGCCACGGAAACGAAAACCTTCTTTCATTACCACTCCTCACTTCATCCTCTCTTCCTCTTTCCACATTCCCAACATTCTCAACAACGTTTCTGTTACTCGTTCCCCGAACATTCCTCGTTCTCACCACTCTCTCAGCATCAACCTTACTCTCATCATCATCATCATCAGCACTAGAAGGAAGCTCAAACCGACAAACAGGACAAGAACTATGAAGCTCAAGCCACGGAAGAATACACTTAACATGAAACTTATGCAGTGCTTACAAGGCATCTCTTTAGCTTCAATATCTTTCTCAAACTCATCCAAACAAATCGAACATTGCAACGATGGTTCCATAATCTTAACCGTTGGTAAAGCTTCAACAGCTTCTTTACGAGCAGGTAGAGTATCCTTGTCTATTAGGATCATTCTCAGACAAATGCTGAAGCAAAAGATCTACTCCAGGTCCAATAAAGTAATCTCCAAGTGCAGTCAATGAAGTAGAAGTAGAAGAAGAAGAAGAATGATTCTGATTAATCATTATAACTCTATTGTTGTTGTCATCAGAACTTTCATACTCTGAAGCAATCCCAGCTCTAATCCCTTGAAGCAACTGTAATATATTACCTGAGCTTCTTCTTCTTCTTCTCAAGATTGATTCAAACTCTCTATCTAAAAATCAATCTCTCCACCATGACGTCTTGCTCGATGAAGACGATGATACACGTTATTCATAGTACTAGTATCGTTATTATTCGATTCACCATGATCATCATTGTTATCTTCACCAAACTCTGATCTTCTTAACCTTCTTCTTCTTCTTAGACTACTCATCACTCCAAGCAAGATTGGTGCCCATAGAGATAAAGCACGATCTGTTCGAAAATCTGTTTCTGTGTCTTGTTGAACATCTCTTGTGATTCTGTTACGACTTCCTCCATTATTGCTCATTTCTTCAATGAATCCACATTGATAATAAGAACATTTGATTTCAGATTCCATTATTGGATTCACCATTTGTGAACACATGTGACACCAACACCGAGCAGCCATTGTTTCTCTTCCTTCTAACCTCCAAATCTATTGATTCTGTAAACAAGAAGAATACACAATCAAAACCCTAGAAATCTTTTGTTTGTTTGTCAGATCTAAGAAGATTAAGAGAATTGTATCCCTAAAAATGGAAGAATTGTATCAATCTTTGAATTTTAAGACACAGAGTTTTTGTAACAAAATTAGAGGAACAAGTCAGAAACAAACCCCAAAGAAGAACCGGTATCACACTCTATGGGAACAAAACCCGTTTCTACCTTTCCATACGATTCGAAATGTTTCCACAATGCGTTCTTGATTTGTTGCCTAGAAAGGGAAGTATCAAATCCTCTAACGAAAACGGAATGATTAGTGTTTATCAGATGATCCTTATTTCCGAAATGATTATGTTCCTATCTACAGCCACTCTGAGTGTTTTAACTTCAACTATGTCAGAATTAATTTTCTCAATTTGTGGCATTTAAGAAAAGGTCTCCAGTTGAAGCCCAAATAATGATGAAAATTTTCTCGAGCCTCTTTCATGTGGGCGGTGAGTTAGAACTCTCATGACCCTCTCTTTAGGGTTAATTGTTTCGAGGATTTTTATTCGGTTCGTTAAGACAAGGAATATAGTCGAATATGTGTATTTTTATTTATCGGATATCGCAAGCAAATCACAAGATTCAAGACACTATCATTCAATCTCATAAATCCTAGCAATGACAGATGTTGATCGCTGATAGTCTTGTGGTTTTTTCTCTCGCTCTCAATTTCTTGGCCTCATCTTCCGGTTGTGGCCTCTTTATTTATAGGGAGCCACTCTTTCTTCTTAATTCTCGTGGGATTTGGAGCTGGTAGCTAGATTTTCTCGTGATAAGGTCGGTCGCGATATTCACAGATATGATAGAATCTGTCTTGGTATAATTTCGTAAGATTCGTGTCTAGAATATTATGTTATAAACCCGATTCTACCGGGTTTTACCGGATTTATATTGGACTTTATCCGATAAGCGCGTATGATAAAATTATACCCAACAATAATGATTTACTCTAAGCCCTAAAGTATAAACCCTACCTTCTAGCCCTAAAATGTATATCTTAAATTCTAAAATACTTAGTCCAAACAATTTTTTTTTAAATTATTGGTCTTTATTAAAATGTTATTTTTGTCCTAAATGAAAATATGTAATAAATTTGGCAAAAAAACTTTATTTGCTGCTATTTCAGAGAAGTTCTCAATAATATATTAGTGTTACACAAGGCTCACGAGTGGGTACTGCAAAATGGAACAAATTCAGTGATGCAATCCAAGTAAAAATCTCCGAGTACAACTTCCAATTCTCTGTTCAATCTTTTGCAATTACTCAAATCGTAAAAGAAATATCGCTTCCTGAATCAAAAGAAAACGACATTAAACTATATTTTTAAATTTAGCCTACATCAAAAAAGGATGATATTGAAGATTTAAGTGATGAAAATATTAAAAGAAAAGGTGGAGATAGTCGTCCTACTTTCCGTACTTTAAGAGAAGGAAATAATGAACCGGAAGATGCAGAAAACGATTCCAAGAAGAGACGGGTCATATGACCGAGATAGAAAAACTTCGTACCTTATTTATGGTTATAATATATTATTTTTACATATCCAACTCTTTCTTTGTACCTATGGCTTCTCTTATGACTAATTGCGACAATAAATAGTTTATTGCCTTCAGCTTATATTGTCTTCTCTTTTGATTAATTTGAAGAATAATTTTTTTATCACACACAAAAATGCATTGTCTTCTTCTCTTCATTTTATGGACATTGGTGAAAGAATAGAAAACGAGACAAGTTAGAATATAGTAGAGATTTAAGTGAAAAGAAAACAAAGTTTCTCTTCCTCTATGAAAATAATTCCTGTCATTGACTCATTCTTATTACTTTCAAACTCATCAGTGCACAATTTATTATAAATTTCTTTCCTCACCACAGCTTACACACAAAAAATAACTATCACTTGATCATATTAATTTACTAAATCGAACTTAGAATTGCATTGCCAACTTAATGGAACATACAAACTGGTTTTAAAGAACAGGATACCCTGCATATTTACGTTAATTTACAAACAAATGGAAGCAAAATATTTGTATTATTGTTTATTATAGAATGAAAAAATGAAAATAATAATCTACATGTAACTATAATTCTACTAGAACCACAAAACTTCTAAAACCGAGAACGTCTTCGCCTCCAATATTCCCAAGTTAAATGTGCATCACCACTTAAACCCTTTCAACTCGCTGATGAGTTAACGATTCTAATGGTAACAAAATTCATCGATCCTCCTCTACTGCGGTGATAAGCAACAAGTATGCTGTGCAAAACTTTTTTAATCGCTTGGAATTTTGTTTTTGTTATTAAATAATTTGGAATTTTATAATGTAACTCAAAAGAATTAAATTATAAACTGAAGAAAGTTTATATAAGTTCCCAGTTGTTTTATAGGGATTTTGAAACTTGGTTTTTGAAACTTGGTTACTAATACAACCATATTTAACCTTTTATGAGGAAGAAACTGATCATAATTTCGAGTTAAAATTTTTTTTTAACATGAAAACCATAAACTAAATGTAAATATATTATATAATTTTTTTTAAAAAAAATCTCGCGGCATAGCGCAGGTATAAATCTGGTATACACCAAAGACTTCATTACCATATATGTATATATGCTAGTATTTAACAATTATTGTGAACCCGGGTGAACCGATTGGACTAGGTCGACCCATGACTCATAAGTCTTTCCAGTTTAAAAACATTGGTTATATCTGTCAGATAAAAGAGCCAGTAAAGTGCAGCTTTACTGTCTTGCTTGTCTTGTTCATAACAACACATAAGCTTAAAATGCTTAAGTTTCTAGAACTCACTGGCACTGAAATTACGAACTGTCAACCAAACAAGAGAACACAGAAGTATGAATATAATTTGCTTAGGTAAGTTGATCATATCATTACTCTTAGAGCTTGTTCTGATGTTATCCCTTCTTGTTACTTTGCAAGGCCTTCAGCATCTCCATGGCCACTGCCAAGGTTTTGTGAATCTTGTGACAAGCTCAAGGATGTTATGAATCCCCTTGCAAGTAAATCTTTCAGGATGATATCAGTTCCAGAGAATGAAGTTCCTTGGGAAAGTATTCCACTGATGAGAGCTTTGTAAGTAGTCGCATTAGCTAAATAGCCATCTTGTTCATTTCTTCATAGAGCTCAAATGCAACTACCATGTCACCTTTTGCACAAAGTCCAGTAATCAATACATTGCATGATACGAAATCAAACTTCAGTCCACAATTTCTCATGACGGCTCTCAATTTCAGGGCCTCTGTAACATCACCATTTTTGCAAAACATGTGCATTAGAGTAGTGAAAGTAGCAATAGTTGGAACCAACTTTATTTTCAGCATGGACCGAAGCAGCAGTGTAGCTTTTTCAGCCTTACTGCATTTTGCAAGTGCTCTCACCATTGCACTCTCATCTACATTAGGGGGAAATATCTTACATGCTATCATCTCGTCCTTCAGCACACACGCAGTCTTTATATCTCCCACTCTACAAAGACCGTTGAGCAGACCTATGTACTGTATACTCTCAGGAGATAGATCTTGCTTCGACATTTCGTGCAAAACCATGCGTGACTCCTGGAATCTGTGGTTCCTGCTGAGGATGCTTACAATGGCATCATAAGTATTTTTGTCAAGTGAGATTCCCAGTAAGGTCTTGACTTAAAGTTTTCAACGATTTGACTCTTAACTGCTGGAAACGCACAAAGTTTAAGCGGTTGAGGCAAGCAAGATTCAAAATACCTTTGTACTGGGGACCACATGATCTTCACCCAAACATGTGAGAATTTAAAACAAGTAGTTGGTAACATTTCTTCACCTACCTGTGTGATAATTTCTTTAACTAGTCACAAGGACTTAGTTATGATAATCTTTCATGTATTTTAGGCAGGATGAAAGTTTAGGAGCCTCAACCAATCTCTAGAAGACCAAGCTATTAAGCTCTGCAGATCCTTCTCTGGTTAAACCTTGCTTGGTCACCCTCCCGGCAGTGCCCCACAGGGTCGGAGAAATGCCCGGAAAAGCTTCAGAGACGTTCAAAATTTGAAAAACTTTCCTAAAAAGGGTTAGAAAATGGGTGAGATCTACTTCTTTAGGGTAAGTTTACTCACAGTAGTTAACTTGAAAATAATGTATGGGAGAAAAACTTTTTAAGAGAGAGAACACTATTAGAACCAAATTTTATTTAAATTAAAATTTTTTTTTGATCATTTTTTTTCAATATGTTGGATACCGGGTGCTATATCAATGCACCCAAAACTTGAATACCCAAAATATCCTATCTGAACCCGAACAGATACTCCGAAATGTCCATCCAAACATTATTAAATTATATTTAATGGAGGTTTTACGTTTCTTATTGGGCTTGCCTGCTCCCCTTATAAACCACCTAGACTTTAGGGTTTCAGAAATCGTTGCTCTTCCTCCGAATCTCCAGGTTGGTTTTTTTTTATCTTAGTAAATCTTAGGGCTTGTAGTTTGGATCTGCAATTCCTCAGCAGCAGAGAATGGACCCGCAGAGAATGGACCCGCAGATCAATGATACTGTTATTCCGACCCAAGAGGTTGGTGGTTCAAGCTCCGGTGAGAACCACGAAGCTTCTTCTTTCCCGCTGTTTGAAGATGAAAGAACAATTTACGCGAAGAAGGTATAGCGTTTCTCTTTCACTTTTATGAATTTTTTGTTTCAATGGCTCCTGCTGATAGCTTGTCTGTTTTTTCTTATGTTCAGTTCAAAAGTATAATATTTGGCTCACGACCCTACCGCCCTGTTTGTATCACCTACCGATTTGGTCGTCAGTGTGATGACAAGTGTCCTTTTCGCCATGAAATGCCCAAAACCCATATTCCTCAGATCAATGATGCTGTCATTCCGAGCCAAGAGGTTGGTGGTTCAAGCTCCACTGAAGATGAAAGAATTAATGATTTCTGACACTGATAGTCAGATTTTGCTTCGGACTTTTTCTTGTTTCAGTTCTGCATCTTCTTACTTTATTTGAATCTTGATACCCTGATCCTACACTATTTCGATTGTTTTTGTATCCACTTCCGTTTTAATTTAATTCTATTGGCAAATTTATAGCATGTCTTATCAAAATCTTTTGATTTAGCTAGCTTCTGATCTTGTTCTGCAGAAGGCTATTATCGTACAAACATGCCTCCATAAAGAATATGCAATATTCTTTCAAAATTCTTAGACCATATGCAATAGCAACGCAAATTGTTTTTATGTGCAATAGGAACACAAATCCAAAAGGCAAAATGCCAAATAATTCAACAAAAGCAAATTTTGTCTTCCATAAAATTCTAACCGGTCCCGCATAAAATCTGACATGACTGTTTGTGATTCGTTGGCTGCTTTATTATTATTATTTTTTCTTATTCTTTTTTAAATACTATTTTTACCCAATAATTAATCAAAATAAAAAAATATATATACCATTATTTTTTATTTTTATCATTTATAAATAGAATTTATGTTTATATCATTTGGATACCAAAAAAATCTCAAGTTTAATATTCTCTTTTTATTTCTTCTCCTATATTGTCACTCTCTTTGGTGTTTTTTTTTCTTTACAATTTTCAACATCCTTATGGATCCATCTCGCAATTATAATTTCCTACCAAATTACGGTTTTTCAAACCCTCAAAATCCAAATATACAACCAAATCCAAATACACAACTCCCAGAAAATTCTATGAATTCGGGAATGCATCCAAATTTTCAAATACAATATATGATGCCGCCAAATTTTGGCATGCAATACCCGTACAATCATTCTTATATGCCATATGGCTACCCACCAATTCTAGGAAACACCAACATTTCAAACTATCCTAACAGTTAACCAACTAACGAGCCAACCGGTTTTAGTAGTGGATCGACTTATACCCCACAATTTTTCACCCAAATATCCTTCGGAGATGTTGGCGGGGATACTTCTAATAGTTTTCTTTAACTAACCCAACAATCAGCAAAGAAGAGGACTAGTTATACTAGTTGGAATTCTGAAGACAACAAAGCGCTATTAAATGGTTATTTCCACTTCAGTATTGATAGTGAATTGGGAAATAACAAAAAGGTGATACTTTCTGGGGAAAAATTGCTAAGTACGTGAACGAGAGCACCAACAGTGGAATCTCGTCGAGCACATTTGGCAAAGATTTGGATCAACTCTCAATTAAAAATATCAATATTTATTTCTAAGTTTATTAATGTTTGGTGTTTGTTTTGTTATACGATTTCAATGAATTATGTATGTTTGGTTTGTTTTTATTAATAATAACAAGTGTTGTTTGTTTATTTAGAAAATGAATATATTATTCGAAGTATTAAAATTATATATTTTTATATTAATCAACTCTAATTAAAAAATAAATATTATATATCACTTAATTTTTTTAAGTTATAAAAATTATTTATTGTGATTCTAAAGATAAAATAAATAAATATAGTTTGATATATGATGGAATAATGTGGAGGAAAGAGAAAATGAGTTGGAAGAAAAAATATTGATTTGTCTTGCTATTGTAGAATTGAATGTGAATTATAAAAATGAAATAACGTGGAAGGGGAATAAAATGAAGTGGAAATAATATAGGAAGGGAAATTTGTCTTCCTATTGAAGATGGTCTTAGTGAATTTGTGATGAGTTTTTTACTTTTAAAAATATATTGGGATCGTTTTGGTACATTAGCTAATCAAACCGTACCCAAGAACTGGCCACCCACGGTAGATGAAGGCAGGACCAGAAACCCGGTGAGAGTGAGGGAAGTTGGTTTTGCTTCCTGGGAGTTGTTAGAATTGGGTTCCAACAAGTTTGGTATTGCTGCATAATTTCACCAAAGATAATTCCTGTTTTAGCTCAATATATCTTCTATTGCTGTTTCCACAGACCTTTTCTTCTTCTCCAGTTTGTTATGGATAGGTTTCTGTTTCAGAGCTTTCTTATGATTAAGCGGACATCTTTCGATGATGGTAGGCGATGATGATATTGTAGAGAGCATCAGAGATTTGTGTTTTATTGAATGATCATTACTTCATTACCAAATATTGTTTTTGTACCAAGCACAAACCAAAGAGGTGACTGAAGAATCAGTTAATAACGGTTTCTGTTGCCAGTCCCGAGCTGCTCCAGAGCTTAATGGTAGTTGTTGCCAACAAAACGGAAACTCCTCTTACTGTGTTGAGAAGAATCACACAGAGAATAATAATTCATCAAAAAGAGAAGTCTCTGTTAAAAATGTCTCTTCTCGGATAAGTAGCAGCAGCAAGAACAAATCTTCTTGCGGACTTAAGGTTTGTGTTAAGATGTCTATGCGGTTGGAGAATTGGGAGAAAGAAGATACATATGCTGTCTTAGCTGTCGCTTGTGCTGCTGCATCAGTGGCTATTGCTTATAACTGCTATAAACAGTTGAAATGAAATATCTTCCTTTGGAATGGTGATTATCTTAGTCTTTTAGTCTTTCGTCTGTATAGAGTTAGGATTTTAACTATTATGTAAGAACAGTTGTTGATAATATATATATATATATATATATATATATCCATTCTGTAAGAACTTATGATCTAATTCGGCTTAGACAATGGAGTTAAGAACTTTAAGGTTTTTCAATATAATGGACTTGTGATTCTCAATGTTTCGTTACTAACATTAATAAACTCAAGAAGGTGGTACAGAGACTGTCTTCACATTTTTGAATAATGATTACAAATCTCATAACTTTTTTCAACACCTGAATATAAAAGGAAAAAAAAACACATTTTTCGAAAATACTAAACAGAATTTGCAAAGAAACAATATGAGAAGAATCAACTGAGGAAACAGTTTCCTCAGAAGAAATCAAACTCAAGATAATTACTCTGATCAGATCTCACACTCGAAGTTGAAGCAGCCGGTACAGCAGGTGAAGGATTCACCGGTTCAAGATCAACCGGTTTAGGAATCTCAGGTGGACTTGCACACCGGACCAAAGCCCAATTCACTCCTTCAAAGAAAGGATGTTGCTTTATCTCTGTTGCTCCACGCTTATAAGCTAATCTATGTTGTGGCTCCTTCACAAGCAAGCTCCTTATCAAATCCCTAGCTGCAAAGCTGACAACAGGAGACTCCGGGAATCTCAGAGGCTGACCAACAACGTTGAAGAGCGTAGCTCGATTCCCTGAACCTTTAAACGGTGTTTTACCAAACAATAGTTCATAAAGAAAGATCCCAAAAGTCCACCAATCAACCGCACTTCCATGTCCTTCACCTTTGATGATCTCTGGAGCTAAGTACTCATGTGTGCCAACAAAAGACATCGAGCGGGCACCTGTAGGCTCTGCAACGAGTTCTGGTAAAGGAGTTACTTGGTGGTTCCCGTTTTCGGTTTTCGGTTTCTTGTCTTTCTTGGATTTGGATGAGAAGAATCGAGGAGAAAAGCAAGATGTTGGAGCCATTGAGATGCAAGATGGTTGCTGGATGCATGCTGGTTGTTGCGAGCAAGAAACCGAATTCTTCGACAAGCCTTCTGATCCGAGATTGGCTGATCTAACTATAGAGAGGCTAACAGTACATCTCAGAGAGAGATCGAAATCTGAAAGCATCACATGTCCATCTTCTCTCACAAGAACATTCTCAGGTTTCAGATCACGGTAAATAATCCCAAGCATGTGTAGATACTCCATTGCAAGAAGCACCTCCGCAACATAAAACCTTCAAAAACAGCAAGTCAATAAACAAACGCATAAAAACAAGTTTCTTAAATAGAGAGAAAGGTCAAAACTTTATCTTACTTCGCTGCTTGCTCGGTGAAGCGTTTCCCTGGTTGTCTCTGCCTTAGTGTATGCAAATCACCACCAGGACAAAACTCCATAACCAAACAAGAAAACTTCTCAGTTTCAAAATGACTATACAACGTCGGTAGAAACGGATGATCAAGACACTGCAATATCTCTCTTTCAGTTTGAGCTCTAAGAAGCTTTTTACGGCTAGCCAAAGCGGTTTTATCCATAACCTTCATAGCAAAATAACACCTAGTACCATTCAACTCAGCAAGATGAACAGTTCCAATATCACCACAACCTAACCTTTTCAAGAGCCTAAAATGGTTCAAACCCAAACCACCATGTTTAGTTCTAACAGCTTGAATAGCTTCCCATCTCACATCATTAGCCTTGTGAGGTTTGTTGACACTGCTACTAAAGCTGCTACAAGTACTCTCATCACTTACATCACTGCTTGTGCTTGGTCTACAAGTACTACTCTTTCCACTCTCACCTTGCTCGTTGATCTTATTAGTACCGGTTTTGCTGTCACTACTTGGATCGGCGAAAGACAAACTTGAAGATACTTGATCTGCTAAAGTGTTGATTGACATACTTTGACTTGAATTAGTAACTGATCTTTCTTCTAGAGATTTAGAAGCCATCATTGATTTGTGTGATATTCTTAAAAAACAATACTTTCTTCTTCCTTGATTCTTCTACTAATCAATATTGTCACAGATTCCATCCAAAGAGTGAGACCTGATCTACTAATCAAACAAAACAATAGCATCAGTTAAAGCAAGCTTGAGACTTTAAGAATCATGAAGAAGATCAATAATCATGGATCTTACAATACGTGGAAGGTGAATAGATTGCATCAATTTAAATTGGTTAAAACTGATTCACAAGAACAAAGTTGACCTAATATGGATCTTGAATTCAAACCAATTGAATCGTGATTAAAGTTAAAACCTAATTGAAAGTTTTAACATGCAAAAAGGGATAAATCAGATCTAATTAAAGTAAAGAAGAGGACTTTTGGATCTAAGCCAGAATCAGAGAATCAAAACCCAGAAGATAAAAGAGAAAAAGAACAGAGCCTTAGAGAGAGAGAGAGTTAAATAACTAATTTACCTGAAAGTTCAGATTTTTGAGCGATAAAGATCACAAGATAGCTTTTTCAAGAGGAAGAAGAAAAAGAAAAGAGAGAGAGAGAAGAGTCAGTGTTCATGTAAGGCTGTAGAGAGAGATGAGCACATCTCTTTGTTTCCATGGAAATGGGGAGAGAGAAGAGAGTGTTAAGAGAGAGATGGGTCTACCATGAAAAGAGGGAAGAGGAGAGAGAGGGGGTCAAATAAAAAAGTTGATTACTTTTTTTTAATTTTAATTTTAATTTTTTTGAGGGATTCAATTATTTCAATGTATTTTTGTTTTCTCCAAAATGGAAGACAAAGGTTTACATCAAGGATGCCCTCGTGAGCTGTAATAGTTGAGCCTTTTTAGAGACCAAATTATTTACTTATAAATTTTTCTAATACATTATTGTGTATTTTCAGTTTTATTATATTTTCTCTATTTTCTTTTCTCTCATCTTCATATTTATATATATTTTTCTTGTCATGTTGTAATTAAAAAGAACATAGAGATGGATCTTTATATGATCGCATGTTATTTTTATAAGCAAGACAATTATCATAGGTTTCTTCGTATTAAACCACATCCATGGACCATGATCCATCCAATCTGAGTTCACGACAAAAAAAAAAAAAAAACCACAACACATCCATCTTTGATATACTTTTTATTTTTAAAGGGTAAAATCGCTTTACATGTTTGGGATTTTTAACTAATATATTTAGGTTTTTTAACTAACATTTTTAGGTTTAGGTTTTTTAACTAATATTTTTTCCTAGTTAGATTGTACTTGTAATCTTAATTTTGGAATTTTTAGGACCAAAAAAAAATCTAAATTTTGGAATCATATACTAGATGTACCAGTCGTTAATTTTTCCAATTAAGTTAGAAATAGATATTATAATTTATAAATCATGTATATTATTTATTATAGTTTTCAAAAATAATTAAACAAGCGTAAAGAGTTAGATATGAAACCTTTAGAATTTTCTTTAAAAAATAACTACGTGGAATCGGTTCTATAAATTTTCTTTTAATTAATTAATGGACCAAATATCTAGTTAATTTTTGTGATTATAGAGCTTGAAACTTGGGAGTTCCAAAGATGCCAAAAAAAGGTTGAACCGCATTTTCAGCAATTTCTGGTTTATTCAATATTAAGTTTCCTTATATTATATTCGGGCCCTTTTTCTCCATTTAATCGAACAGAAACAATGTTTTTTTAAGAAAAATTTCAGGAGGAAGTTGACAAAACAGAACATTGTTCAGCATAAAAAAACACAAGTAGGTATAATTTGTTCATTTAGGTATCTTAAATAATTCATTTCTAACCTCTTGCTCTTAGATCCAATAACTACGTTAATTTTATAGAAAAGCTCAGATTCAATAACGACAATTGCTAGCTACATAATCAGCTTTAGATGGGAAACTCGCGTGGGAAATCATTCTTCGTAACAATCACTCTTTTAGATAAAATATAGTGCATTAATAATAACAACAAAATACGTTAAAATTAACCATGAAATTTGAGGGATTAGGGTTTTAATTTTAGCTGTAACTATAAATGATAACTGCGTGTTCCAAATGGAAAACCATTTGTTTTTCCGAGTTTTTAGGGTTAATTTAGATTAGTTTTGAACTTTTCGCTTATAATTTCTTTTTACAAATTCATGATGAATCAATCGTATAAATTTGCCCTAAAAATTATTTAAAAGGGAAAAAATACATATTTCTTTAATTATTTTGAACATAAATCTGAACTTGGATACAAATCTTTCAATTATAAAATTTAGTTTGGATGTTTGTTTAAGATCTTCTAGAGTTCTAGTTATATGAAAACAGTATATTCATGCAAATTCGTTTACCTAGTAATCTGATGTATTTTTTGGTTAAATTTTGTGTTTTAGCAATTTAGGTTGACTTTTGTAATTTGATGTTTTAATTTTCTTTCCAGTTTTGTCGAAATTCAGTAACTCTATAAAATGAACAAAATTTATGCACACTAAAGTATTGACCTAATAATTTCCCTATGCTGAGAATATTTACAAAAAAAAAAAACAAGTAATCTGTTTTCATTTTCTATTATTTACCGATTTACTTGTGTGAGACTGTAAACTTATATCCAGTTAATCAGTGTTTAATTAGTTTATATCCACTCTACTTTAGTTTAACCCAAATGTCAGAACACAGTCCACATGATTTTGTTTGATGTAAAGAAAAAATATATATAATAGTCCACCTGATTTAATTATATCTTCTTTTGTTAAAACATAACCCATCTTTTTCGCTACAAAAATGTTCTTTATAACAGCAGACAAAAAATAAAGTTCTCCCGAATATAAAAACCAAGAAGAAAGTAACCAAAATATATGAATTATTATTCATACCATCATAATAGAAAAATTGATTGATTGAATCATATAATCGACAAGTTAGATATCTTTAATGATTTTCGAATATTTGAAATATATTTATAAACAGAAAATAGAAACTAAATAATGCAAATAAAATAGGAAAAAGGAAGAGTTAAGGATAAATAATGAAATAAATATAGAGAGGTCCCAAAACAAGATCTGACAGAGATAGATGAAGAATGGGTTGTCATGTTCTCCAACACAAGTCCCACTTTGGAGAAAGATGTGTATCTCTCTCTAACTACTTACAACCAATCAACAGCTCACTGCCAAAACTAACTCTTTCAACTTTAAAAATATATATACAAACTGAAACAATTCAGAGCCTTTCAACTTCCAATATTTTGTCCAAGTGATTTGGTTTTGGTTTAATACAATTACGGTTTGATATGTAGTTTGGTTTTTGTTTGAATCTATTCGATTTTAGGCCAAATTAAAAAAAAAAAAACAAATTTATGTAGTTTGATATTTTAAACACAGTTTTCGTTTTCGTTTTCGTTTTCGTTTTCTTTTTACCAATAATCTCGTTCATGTTGTAAGATGAGGAATTTAGTGAGTGGCTAAAGAACCAAAATCCATTTCATACAATTGAAAGATTTTTTGAAACAAAACTTTTGGACATGTAAGATCTGTCCATGGAGTTTAAGAGAGTGATAACTCTGGGAGTTTTTAATGTAATACAAATAGTCGTGAATAAATAAAAACAACAAATCCAATATATGGCAAAAAACTAATACCTTAAGCATAGATGATAGTATTTTCGGATAGAGTTTCTTCTCTTTGATGCAAAAACACTGAATCATTGCTTCTACTTCGACTTTGACTTCTCTCTCATGGCAATTCTTTTCTCTTCCCTGCAAAAAACGTGCAAGCATAAATATAAAGACAAGCTTAAAATGTGTTTTGTTCTTTCAGTTCATCGTTTGCTTTGTAAGAAAAAAAAGCAAATGAAACAGTGATAAATGTTGTTTTTACCTAGCTTGAGCAATTTCGTTCTTCCATTCAGATCTCTTCTTTTTTTGCTTCCTTGGTTGCACATTCCCATTTTCAGATTTTGATTTCTTATCCTGTTTGCCTCTCTTGTTCTCCTTTGATTTTGCAACACTCTCCTTTTTCTTCTGTTCTTTGGTTTCCTTACGTTGCTCCTTGGGAACAGAAGGCTTCTTCTCCATCTCTTCAATAGCCTCAGCTTCATCATCATCATCGCTAGACACTTCAGCTCGCTCTTCAGTTTCTAGCGCCTCATCATCAGCTTCTGAGGATTGCCTGTTGCTCATTTTCTTCAACTGTGTAAAGAAAAGAAAAAAACAAGACCATAACATAAACAATGTGGGTTATGTTGACTAGTACATGGTTGTTCCTTTATAAGGTCAAAAGTGAGAGTACCTTTGCCACAAAAAAGCCGTCCATGTTGTTTACATGAGGATAGAAACGTCTCGTCTTGGCTAAAGATCGATCAAACCTGTGTTCTCTAAATCTGAAGAATCTGATGAAGACAAAGGATAAAGAGTTTGAGACATATCATTGTAATGTTCCTTTACATATCTCTACAGATGCAAAAATGTACATTACCCTTCTCTGCCAAACTCAGGTCCGAGTCCACAATTAACGAGTTTAACATCCCTCTTCTTGAGAGCATAGTCAATGACAGCTTCATTCTGTGCAATTTTGTCATACAAAAGAAAGAAAAATTAGGATGAATCAAAAACAAAGAAGATAGATATGGGGGGGAAATATCAGTTAACTAACCTCAGCAACCATAATTGAACATGTTGAATAAACTATATAACCACCGGTTTTGGAATTGGCATCCACCATATCAATAGCAGCGAGTATAAGTTGCTGCATGGAAAACAAACAAACAAAAAAGGGTTAAATTTAGCATTTGTTTCAGAATGAAAAATTTGTTTGTTCAGATATATTTGAACGTTGTTTAAGAAGGTAATGCCATACCTTTTGCAAGTGAGCAAATTTCTTTATCTCTTCAGCGGTTTTCGAAATTTTAACTGATTCATCTTTTGATATGACCTGTATTGAGTAGCAAAGGACGTTTAGTTATAAGGATATACACCTAAACAACGGTTTAACAGAGACTAAGTTCGAAGTGCCTTACTCCGGTTCCACTGCAAGGCGCATCCAACAATACTCTATCAACTGTGTTCTGACCTAAAACCTTGGGTAGCTGAAAGCAAAGAAAACGGAATAAAGATACAAGTGCAAAGAACTAAACAGTGCTGCATGTTGAGCAAATTTAAGCAGATCAAATTTTATAATTACAGTCATGCCAGTAATATGAACTCAGGTAGATGTTATGATATTAAACATTTTATGAACAGGTAGCAGAAGTTCAATAAAAGAATCAATGCTCAAGAAGCTAACCTCTCTTCCATCATAGTTACAAACTATGGTATTTGTGACTCCCATACGATGCAGATTGGCAGTTAGCGACTTAAGCCTAGGTACTTTCATCTCATTCGCATATATTAACCCTGGTTATAGCATCAGTATGAACATTAACCAAAAAAATCATTATAAACATTAAAACAGCAAAATGGAATATGAGGATAAGAAGAAGAAGCAACTAATGAAGCCATACCCGTATTTTTCATTAGAGCAGCAACATAAGTTGTTTTACCACCAGGAGCAGCACTGCATTGAGTATAAATCTTGTTATAAACTCATACATAACGAAACAGTCAGAAACTTTTCAGTTGTAGCTACAATTTAGTAGATGATGATAACTTACGCTACATCCACAATCCGCTCATTCTCTAGAGGGGCAAGAGCCAACACTGGCAAAAACGAACTAGCACCTTGAAGCTGCAAATACCCCAAGTACAGAAATAAGTAAAAAAATTGCATTCCATAAAAGGTGTAGAAAAGGATAACACCCGCGATAATCACTTACCATGTAGTAACCAGCTAAATATTCAGGAGTCGCACCGATTGGCACTTGTGAATCATAAATAACAAGTCCGACCTACAATAGGACATCCATAAAATAGGACTTGTGAGTTATCATAGATCAGCCTCAGAACCTACGTAAAATAGAACTTACAGAAAGAAAAAATAAGAACAAACTACTTACTTTCGACCACTTGCTTAATGGGTCTAGATTGACACCTCTGTTCAAAAGTACATCCGCAAGATCCCGTCTTCGAGTCTACAACAAAAGAAACATCACCATGAAATTGCAGAACTCGACAGTTTCAAGCTGTAACACAGTAACGCACACATTAGTTCACCTTAAGTGTGTTTGTCCGGATAGATGTAGGCCTTTGCTTTTCAAAAGCTTCAATTAGTTCCATAAGTTCACTCGGGGGAAACAACTGCAAGAGAAATCCAAAATCAACATTCATAAGTAAAGATTATGGGCAAAATCATATCCAACCAAAGTTCAAATTAAAGATCAGAGACTAGAGAGCAACCTCAATTAAAGATCCAATAAGGAAACTATTATAGCCATAGTAAGAACCAAGATCAGCTTTGAGCTGTTCAACACAATCTTTCCTCGCTGCTCCTAATGGCCTCGAAGCATTGAAATTTTTCAGAGCTCTAACAACTGAAACATGAATGAATCTAACCATTACAACTCAAATTCCGAAATAACGGAGACAGTACCATCACACCAACATTCAACAGTTGATAAAGAAACAAAATTTGAAATGTTACTAACTCTCTTCTATTCTACTCTTAAGCAAAGCAAGATCTGGTGGCCCACGTGCTTCTTCTTCAAGTTCCTGTACAATGAAGAATAAGAAACAACAGTTAGATATAGCTAAATCACTCTATTGCTTAGCAAATCAAACAGACCATTTCACATGAGAAATGTTACCTCTTCAGTTGGTAGCCGAAACGCTTCATGTTCAGATTCTTCTCCATCAGCTACTTTTGGTTTTGGCTTATTAGTATCTTGCAGCTCCTTATCAGCGTCTTCCTTCTCCTTTGCCTTTTTTTCATCAATAAGTTTAGATTTCTCCACAAGATTGCCTCCATCAGAGTCAGAATCCGAATTCGAAGGTCCCTCTTCCTCTTCATCATCGCTACCTTCCAAAAAGTCATCACCCAAAAGATCTTCATCTTCATCGTTCTCCTCTTCATCATCATCATCAGAGAAAAACCCATTAGAGCCTTTGTCTCCATCATCAGATTCATCAAGCTCTTCTGATTCTACATCGGTTGGAACATCGTCATCAGAACCATCGGAAACTTCATCATTTTCGGATGGTTCTTCTTCCTCCACAACTTCCTTCTTCTGCTTCTTCAATGGAGGTTTCTTCTGTGATTTCACTCCCTTCTTCTTCAACGTCGAACTTTGTGGTTTTGTCTGGTTCTTAGTTAGAGGAGTTTTGGATTTCGTAACCTTATTGGATGGAGGGGTTTTGGATTGCGAAGCTTTCTTCTTGTTACGAGTGAGAGCAGCCATGGCAAAGGTTTGAATTAGGTTTTTTTCGCGGCGAGGGGTTAACAGATGTAGAAGGTGAAGGTTTTGTGGTCTATTGATTGGTGTTGTAGAGCATATATTAATGGGCTTTGTTACAAATAATTTTCGGCCCAGTTGATTTTATTACATAGTGTCTTATGTTATTGAGAACTTGTGATTTGTGAAAAAATAAACATGTCAAGTGTCAACAACAAAGAAAATGTCTCTATTAAACCCAAAAAAAACAACGAGGTCCACTAAAACACGAATCGAAACAAAATGATCATGTATCTTGTTTGTACAAGCGTGCATTGAACTTGCAAAAGAAAACAACTAAAGTTTTGGCTTTCAGAAACGAGCAAAAACATTTGGACAAATGTGACAGTAAAATGTTACCCTAAAAAAAAGTAAAATCATAGTTTGTTGGTTTTTAAAAAATAAACCATCGTATGAACAAAAAAAAAAGGTGAGTTAATTTAGTCTGTGAGAACTTTTAGAAACATATTTAAAACAATGAGAATGTTAAAACTTAATATAACTTTAAAGACAAAACGAAAATGTCTATAGATAAGTGTTCAAACTAAAACCAAAAAAAAAAAAAAAAAGTGTCCAAACCAATCAATTCGTGGCATCAAGAAGTTGAAACTTGAAAGTCATAACATATAGTCAAAATAGACAAAAAAAGGCTATACCACGCGCGTTTCCACTGAGTATTTTCATCGATTGGTTAGACTTGAGATTTTTCAGTGGTCCAATTCTCAAACTTGTTCATCGTCTTTTTCTAACAAGTTGTTATTGCCATTTTGTTTGGATCGCAAGATAATGAAATGTCACATAAATGTGTAAATTATATATATATATATATATATAAAGAGTTGAGAACTTGCTCATAATTAGTTAATGGATTTGTCAATTTCGCACCCTTCAGTCAAGGGAGGTTATAATCAAATTGTCGTAATCTTTGAGACACGAAAGCACCTAGCATTTTGTTTTCATTATTTTTCTGTCTTGTGCTTAATTGATGTGGGCTTTAAGCAATATTCACACTAGGCAACGCATGCGAGCATGCGATGGTTACGAAGATGTAAGTAGTTTGCTAGTTTATAGTACTATAATTAGTATATGTATCTGTTTTATGTTAAAAAAAAAAACAAAAACAAAATTTACGATGACGTATAATTTGTTGTTCATACCCATACACGTATAACTTAATAAATAATTGGTTATGTGACTATATGTCACTCCACCGATAGGTCTGACTATGCGGATTGGACTACATTCATTTGATTTTTGTATCTATTAATATATTATCAATATCATCAATCACCTTCAAAAAAAGAAATCACATTTCATATGACAATATAATTATGTATATATATATATATAGATTAGAGTTCTTTAATTTTACTCAAACGTACATGCTTTAAAATGTATGTTATGGCTAGGCTTTTGATCAATCAGTTAAACAAATGTGCTTCTACCAACTATTTGAACATCTTATGTTATTTTCAGCCGTGTAGTTCATAAATTTTGGTAATTAATATCTACTTGTAAGATTAGGAAAAATAAAGAAAACTATATGACTATCCATCCTATGTTATTTCATCATCACCTCTGTATTATTGTTATAGCAGATGTTCGATTAATTTATTTGTAACCTAAGTTTAATACTAATACTTAAAACTTAAAAGATTCATGTATATGTATATATATATATATATTTTGGTTTAAAAGATTCATAATTTTCTTGCTGAAATGACCTTTGAGTCGGTGTTTTTCATTAAAGAAGAGAAATCCAATTTATTAGCTAGCATATATACATCCTTTTCATATGACGACAATAGAATGTGGTTGAAATTCCAGCAAATAATCTGGTTGTGAAAACTAACAAATATCTTATATATGACGATCGAGCCAGAAGCCCAAAAGTTGTTTCATATTATTTCAAATATCATTGAAGCCATTCAAATCGACATTTAGAAGTTTCACACGTACGTTAAACTCATGTGTATACCTTCTAAATTACGATTTGAATCGACTCACGTCGTTTTACATCGAGTCTTGGTAAAGACATGACAAGTTTTTGTTTAAGAAAGACATGTCAAGTTGACAAGATTTATGTGGGGTTATTGGTAAGTTGACTTTAATTGATCTGGAAATCTTTGAAAAGTTTAATTAAATGTTTTCGAGTGGTAAAAAACTAGAGAATCCCTCTTTTAAAATGTGAAAATACGGAAACAAAACTATACCATATACATCATCATCATCAACATGTTGGATTAAGATAACTTCTGTACGTTTAATAGGTTGACTTAACCTGTTAGATAACTAAATCTGCCAGGTATTCGTCTAATAAAAGTTGAACAAAAATTCAAAATCATTAGAGCTGGCAATAGAAACGTAAAATGAACCTAGACAGTACAAAACCTAAGCATGCATGGACTTTTATAAAAATAGAAAATCGAATCAAAACGCAACAATTTTGAAATCTATATATAGAACTAAGAATCTGTAGTAACAGCGATATATATTCTAGAAAATAATATTTACTTCTCGTCCTATAAATATGTCATCTTCTTGGATGATTAATTTACCATATTCTCTAAGCTTGTAATCGTGAATTACGCTTTGTCCACCACCTTAAGACGAGTAGAGTTGACCAAGTAAGTAATTACGAAAAAAAAAATACGATTAATGAAAACTACAATAACTAATTCAGATCAAATTGAGTTATTTATTATACATATATATAAATGTTTCCATCTGAACCACAATATATAAAATTGAACCCATTGCAATTAACATATATATACCTGAATTCAAATATCACTAATAAGTACAATTGACATGTCGCATGGTATGTTTCAAGAATGTTAGGTTTCAATATGTCTCAAGTTTTTTTTTTTTTTGTTGATTAAGTGTACGTCTCAAGTTCTTGGTTATATATTATCACGAATAAGTATATTTACCTATCTATAAAATATAGTTTGAAAACATAGTATATGTGTCGTCACTATCTTTTTGCTATATATATACTTATATGTTTACCTTTCTTTCTTTGTCAAAATTATTTCCATATATATCTACTACTTCTTCTTCTTCTTCTTCATTTTTTCCAATGCACGAAGAAGTAATTTAATTAGATTCCAGTCCATAAGATTCAAATGAGACTCTAAATTCAATACAGTCTCTACAGTTGACCTTGTTAAAGATTCTAATATAATTTAATTTACTTATCTTTGTCACGTCAAGAAAGTTTGAAACCGTTTCAACTTTCATCACCCCAGAGACAACGGTTCCTTAGTTTACGGCCTCCTTTAACCTTAAAATAGTAAAACGGTAAAAACAAAAAAAAGTGTCGTGGTGTAAAATGTCTTAAAGTCTATATATAAAGGAATATTCACACCTAAATGCATTTGGACAGGCGCTACAACGACTATAAACGTTACCGTAATTTTAATTTTTCAGGCTCCTTTAAAAACAAATTACGACTGGTTAACCCAGTGGCTAGAACTCCGGTCACCGTCGCCGGAATTCTACAATAAACTGTCGTGAAGGACGGCAAAAAGGAGCTTGAAGACAAATCAATGACGAGCGTTTTCGATGAACCCAAACCCTCGGACAAGTCTCACGAGTCCAAGATCATAATCAACGGTAATGCTCGGTTTATTTTGGTTTACATCAATTCTTCGCATATTATGGATTGGTTTAGCTTAACATTAATTGGATTGGATTGGTTTTAACATTAATCGGAATTGAATTTGTCGCGCAGGGGAAGAAGAGAAAGAGGAGGAGGAGAATGATAATCCAATTGAAGAAGTCCGGTTAACTGTACCGATAACCGATGATCCATCATTACCGGTTCTAACATTCCGAACATGGTCTCTTGGTCTTTTCTCTTGCATACTGCTTGCGTTTGTAAACCAGTTTTTTAGTTTCCGGTCGAACCAGCTTTGGGTTTCTTCTGTTGCTGCTCAGATCGTGACACTTCCGCTTGGGAAACTCATGGCGGCGACGCTTCCGACAAAGAAATTCGGGTTTCCGGGGACGAATTGGTCGTGGTCGTTTAACCCTGGTCCGTTTAATATGAAGGAACATGTTCTTATTACAATATTTGCTAATACCGGAGCTGGAGGAGTTTACGCCACCAATATTATTACCATTGTTAAAGCTTTTTACCACCGTCAACTCAATGTCGCTGCCGCAATGTTGCTCACACAAACCACTCAGGTATATATCTTTAAAATTAGATCTTTTTATTTTTGTTCTTAATGGGTGAATATAACAGTAGCTACGATCCATGCTAAACAAAAGATATTTTTTTTTTGTCTTGCAGTTAAAAGTCTTAGAAAATAAAATAATAATAAAAAAAATTCTTGTGGCTAAATAACACCAATACCAATGAAAAGAATATTTTCTTAAAAATCATTTTTTTGTGTGGTTATCAACGAAACAATCTTTAGGATTCTTGATAATAATAAAAAAGGGGTCAAATATGATTCTTGATTATTTTATAAAGTGCAGCTTTGGTTTTTATGATTCCTGATAAATTTCTTGCAGTTGTTAAAAAGGGTAAGAAATAATCTGTGTGCTTCTTGATCACTTTTCTTGCAATATGCATCCAAAAACTCATATATTTTTCTTCCGGTATATTTCATTTGAATATGGCTAAAGAATCAAAACAATTTCACGATTCTTGATCTTTGACACTCATTTTCTTGCAGTTGTTGGGATATGGATGGGCTGGAATTTTTAGGACGTTCCTCGTGGAGTCGCCGTTTATGTGGTGGCCATCGAATCTTGTTCAAGTCTCACTCTTTAGGTTCGTTTTGATCCGGATATGTGACTTTATCAATCTCATTTTCTTTCTCTTACGTCTCTCAATCCGAATTTTGATTTTGGCTATGTAACAGAGCTTTACATGAGAAGGAGGATCTACAGAATGGGCAGCAAACAAGGCTTAGATTCTTCCTTATTGTCTTCGGCGTGAGCTTCGCTTACTACATCGTCCCTGGCTACCTTTTCCCTTCCATTTCCGCGATTTCATTCGTTTGCTGGATTTGGAAAAGCAATGTGACTGCTCAGATACTCGGTTCGGGGCTCAAGGGTTTAGGAATTGGTTCATTTGGTCTTGACTGGTCCACAGTTGCGGGTTTCTTAGGCAGTCCATTGGCTGTACCGTTCTTCGCCATTGCCAATTTCTTTGGAGGATTCTTCATCTTCATGTACATTGTTCTACCTATCTTCTACTGGATTAATGCTTACGATGCACAGAAGTTTCCATTCTATACTGCACATACATTTGATCAAACTGGCCATTCCTACAACATTACCCGTATTCTAAATGAGAAGGATTTCGATATCAATCTAGACGCTTACAACGATTACAGCAAGCTCTATTTGAGTGTGATGTTTGCGTTGCTCTATGGACTCAGCTTCGGGTCTCTTACCGCTACCATCTCTCATGTCGCCCTCTATGATGGAAAGTAAGGATCTTTCAACATCTTTTGAATACCCGATTTGATGATGACTCTCTCTCTAAGCTTATTTTGTGTTTGTATCTTAAGGTTTATATGGGGAATGTGGAAGAAGGCAAAGACAGCAACAAAGGACAAGTTCGGAGATGTGCATTCGAGATTGATGAAGAAGAACTATCAATCAGTACCTCAATGGTGGTTCATCGTAGTTCTTGTTATTTCCTTAGCTTTAGCACTCTACGCTTGTGAGGGCTTTGACAGACAACTTCAGCTTCCATGGTGGGGACTTATACTCGCGTGCGCCATTGCCTTGTTCTTCACGTTGCCTATCGGAGTTATCCAAGCAACTACGAACCAGCAAATGGGTCTTAATGTTATAACAGAACTGATCATCGGGTACTTATACCCAGGAAAGCCACTAGCCAATGTCGCTTTCAAGACCTACGGATACATTAGTATGTCTCAAGCCTTGTACTTTGTTGGAGACTTCAAGCTTGGTCACTACATGAAGATTCCTCCAAGATCTATGTTCATCGTCCAGCTTGTTGCCACTGTGGTTGCATCAACTGTCTGCTTCGGAACAACATGGTGGCTCATTACATCTGTCGAGAACATATGTAATACGGATTTGCTTCCGGTGGGTAGTCCATGGACTTGTCCTGGAGATGACGTGTTCTACAATGCATCGATCATATGGGGAGTGATTGGTCCAAGGAGAATGTTTACCAAAGAAGGTATCTATCCCGGGATGAACTGGTTCTTTCTTATCGGTCTCCTCGCTCCAGTTCCCTTCTGGTACCTATCAAAGAAGTTCCCAGAGAAGAAATGGCTAAAACAGATCCATATTCCCTTGATTTTCTCTGCAGTAAGCGCAATGCCACAAGCCAAGGCTGTGCATTACTGGTCTTGGGCCATCGTTGGGGTTGTGTTCAACTACTACATCTTCAGGAAGTTTAAGAGTTGGTGGGCGAGATACAACTACATCCTCTCAGCAGCGCTTGATGCAGGTACCGCGATTATGGGAGTGTTGATATTCTTTGCGCTTCAGAACAATGATATAAGCTTACCTGATTGGTGGGGGCTTCAGAACTCTGACCATTGTAATGTAGCGCATTGCCCGACGGCCAAAGGTGTTGTTATTACAGGCTGTCCCGTGTTTTAAGGTTGTTGGAGATGAAACCTTTACCTAACAGAGGTAACTGTTGATGTCGAAAAAAGCTTTGGTGATTGTTATCTCTACGTAAAAACAGTCCCTAACCAGTTAAGGGACTCATGCAATGTAAAGCACTAGATTTGGTTTCATGTTCTTCAGGATTTAACTATGTACTTACAATAGCTAAATAAAACAGAGGTTTCATTCCAACTACATAATCAAAATGTAACCAAAGAGATAAGAAAGTGAATCACGAGAACAAGCTCCAAAGATATCATTCAAATGATAAAACTAGATGTGTACCAATTAAAAGTAATTTAAGCTCTGTTGCGTAGCTAGATAATACTTCAACACGATTCAAGGGAAATTGTAAACAAGGGTCTCCAAGAATTTGTTTTGTTTTGCGACTGGAGATGATGAAAGAAAAAGTCTAATTTAGCTATATTGCATACCCGTCTTCAGTTGAAAAGTCCAGGGTTTAGCCAGTCCCTGCAATTACAGTGAATATAATAAGTGAGATGTTACCATCTTGTAAATAAAGGTCATAGCTTTTTCTTTTTCTTTTTTTCAGTTCGTGTATCTATCTAACTTACTTGGTCAAATCATCAAGATGATCATCAACATCTGTGACGTCCTTCCATTTCTCAGATGAAATGTAATCTGACAAAACTACATTGGCCGATGGCTCTTTCAAGAGTAGCTTGCTTCCTCCATCTGTTCCAACCACTCTCCAGTTCTTAGACGCATCCTTCACACAGAGCTAGCATACACATGCAACATAAAATATTACTAAACCAACCAAATGAAAATTTGGCCTTTTAACTGCTGCAAAAGAAAATTGCATGAAGCAGAAAGTACCAAAAGAAAAGGCCTAGAAAAGTGTTGATTAAAAGGAAAATATAAGCTTGGTGTCAAGAAGGTTGTTAACACAATTCAAGCAGAAATCAGCTAGTATGGTCATGTTTTAAATATCTCATAAATTACAGCAATTATTTATGATGCTATAAGAAATGAATGCAAAGATGAGACAAGAGCCGGAACTAACAAATAACTAGCATATACTACGAAATTCAAACTTCTCAGTCTTTTCTTTTGAGCCTATATATCTACCATAACAGTATACCAAAACCATATTTTCAAATGGCACGAAGCTACACTGGTGTAGAGTGTCCGTGATATATATATTCCTTTCTAAATTGACTAGCTTTTAAATCTCATATCCATGTTATATTAAGCTTTTCAAAACACTGTCGTAATTAGAAGTACCAACCTGCATCACAGGACTTCGATCTTTACTCTTTGATAAGGCTTCAAGCTTTTTGTTGTTCAACTACAAAAAGCATACAGGTGCAACATAAGATACTTAAACGTAGTGATTCTAAAAATTGTCGAACTTGAAATTAAAGGATAAAACGTTCACCAAGAGAATTGGTGCCTGCGGGAAATATCGAGAGATGTGATCACCAATGTTCTTAGCTACACCACAGAGCTCGACATCATCGAACCTCTCATTCGCATGAAAGTATCCAACAATACTCAAACCTTGCGCCGCGTAATGCTCCTCTATCTAACACACATCAAAGCATCAAAAACATACCTGAGCCGTAAGTTTTAAATCTCAGATCAAGTTAAAACAGTGCTATAATTTTCACATCTACCAATTCGAATCGAGAGCACATATAGATATAAACACTAAATCTCTCTCAAACACAAATTCAAGATCTGAATTTTCTACGTTAGTATAGACACAAGAGTAAGACTTTTTACTAAGAATCAAGCAACAGATAGAAACAGCAAGAACAAGCTAATAATAGCATATGCAGCTCCAATTACATTTACTACACGAGAATTTGTAATCAGATCCTAAGCTTATTCAAAATTCAATTCCAAAGCTCAATCAGCGAAAAGAAGAAGAGATACGGACCATGATGAGCGAGATCTCGAGAGGAGGAAGGAGAGCGAGATTAGAGTGAAAGAGCGGCACAGAATCAGAGATCTCTACAACTCCGTCGTCACTAGGGCTGATTCTCCCGACTAAGACTCCGTTGACCGCCGCCGTCTTGTGTCGGAGTGAGTGGAGAACGAGTTTGATGTAAGCGTTCTGGGAGATCTCATACTTCAATTCGCTGTTACTTCCCATTCCCATCTCTATGTAGCTCGATCGGCGATTCACTGAGTTAATCCTTATAATCCCACTCGCCGGCGAACGGTGGAATTGCAAGGAGAAATTATGAAGTCGTTAGCAAATCGAGAAAACGTTCTGAGATAACGCTATTTTGTTAACAACAGTGGAATCTCAAACAAAACCGGGTTCGGGTTAGCCCAATTTTACACCGAAAACTCGGTTATTGTAAATTTCCACCTTAGTACGATAAGGTTTCTGGAATTATAGAAAGGTGAAGAAGGTTTTAATTATTTACTAAAAGGGTCACCAATTTATGGATACTCCAAAACTAGAGCCTTTATTTTATTAATTTACAAATAAACACCTCATGGCTTTAGCATGTTTAATACAAACAAATGATGCTTCGTAAGATGTATCCATAAACATGTCCTATGAATCAAAATCTTTTATTTTATTATTTACTAACCTAATTGAATATCAAATTAATACTAAAATTAAACCAACATTACAAACTAAACCCTGAAGGAAACTCTTTTAATACTTTGGCAGCTAATGAAAATATGAAGCTATACGATATTTGCAGTTGTCGCCTTGGAGAGAATTGGGTCAACAGAAACTACGGCCACTCCGGTCTCTCCTCCGCCGCCGTCAGTGTCGGCTTTAGGTTTTGAAATGGTTACGTTTTGCTTCGGAAGTTGCTTGCTCGTGATGTGATCAATGGATTTCCCCTGAAGATTGAGCCACGTGTAGACAGACATTCCGCCAAGAGCCGCCACTGCGCCGCAGATGCTGATGAAACCGGGATCGGAACCGAAGATAACGTAACCTCCAAGCAAGATCACACATGTCTTGAATTGCCCTAATACTACATGAGATGTTGCCGAGGTCGCCCTGTAAGTAACAACAACATTATAAACTTAACTAAACCAAAATGTAAAAAACTGAAATTTATCGGTAAACTGGTTAACGGTTTTGATGGTTTATCTCATCCCATCCGGTTTAAGCAGTGACTATGAACCGATTTAGGTTCTGTTCTGTTCATGAAGCATGACTCTGAACAGCTAAATGAAGGAGAAGCAAATGATATTAACTCAAGACTGATATTGAAACCGAAGCAAAGAACAAAAGACTAACCCGAGAGCGAGTGCGCCAGACCATTGGAGAAGAAAGCCGAGCAGAGCCGAGATGAGAATTGCAGAGGAATTACCGAAATCCCACTTGAACAAAAAAACTCCAGGAGGATCAAGCCATGGCATGAGAGCCAACAAGAAGAAGACAGTAAATGGCGTCGTCTTCCACATCAATCTATACTCAATAAAGAGTTTATTATTATTATCTTAAGAGACTTCTATAATAGAAGTTCTATTGCTTAAGCCTCAAGTAAAAGAACGAGAAAGAGATTCTTACGCTAGGGCAGTCCAATTAGCTTGTTGCTGAAGATTAGACCAGAGGATTTTATTAATGGCACTTGGGATAATCCAAGCAACAGCAACCAATGCGCCGAACAAATTGAATTCTAGATCGGTCACTGTTGCGATTGCCACACCTAAAGATACTACGCCTAATGCCATGACCTGTGAGAAGACAAAATCAAAACAGAGTAAGCAAATGATCTGGTGAAATGTCATAAAAGTCAAGCAAAACCTTTTGGGAAGAAATGGTTTTCTTGAAGAGAACAAACTCCGCAAGAACAATCGTTGGTGTCACTGCGATCTTAGCCATCTGATAGAATCCAACGCTGGAAACACACAAAAAACAAAAGCTTTCAAGAAGATGAAACCGAGCAAAATCCCTATTTGTCTCTTCAGTCTGATTTCAATATACAGCTTGAGGTATGAAACTTGATGCAAATATTACGGATTGAGCTAACGAACCTGTTATGTTTGAGACTGGTATTAGCAAGTCCAGAAGCAAAGGCCATAACAGCTCCAAGAGAGAAAAGAGAGGAGAAAGGTGTTGTCTTTGATGGAGGAGACATTGGAAGCAATGAGAGAGATTTAAAGAAAGCTAGAAGAATCCAAGCAACAGCATAGTGTATCAATGTTAGAAAGATTGGAAAATTGAATCCAACTCTTCCCATCACCTACAGAATCAAACCCCCCACAAAAATAAGCTTTACAATTACAATAACATAGAAAGAAACAAAATTTGTATTTATAATGAGCTGAATTACTAATTTATTGGCAAGGATGATTCCAACAGCAACAATGAAATTAAAAGACATTGCAACAACAGGGCCACAAAATCTCTGTTGTTGGCGTTTAGCTCCTTCTGATGTTTTAAGCTCATTATATAAAGAGCTTCTGAGTTCTTCCAATGCTCGTCCTATGAATCAATTCATAAAATACAAACAGATCAAACAAACCTAAAGGTAAATTCATTTCATTAGAGGCAATTCATCAAACATGTAATAAACAAAATAATAATCTAGAATTGGAATAATTTCACAACCCTTAATGATCAAAGATTAATAATTAGAGATCAAGAACAGAGACAACTTAAGAATAAAGCATCATCTCCTTTTTCACGCTAAATCTCTGAATTTTTTTAGGAAAATTTTGTAAAATGTAAGGAGACAAATCAAACGTTTTTTTAATGACAACGAACCTGCTTCTGCAGCATCACTATCTTTCCTTTTGAGAAATTTCCTTGCATCTTTTGCTAACAAAGAATCAACCAGACCCATCACATAAAAAAAAAATTATAATCCTCTGGGGAAAGAAATTATATCTCCGATTGTTTTGAATCCATTCTAAGATGAACCCAGATTACATTTTCCATTTTGATGAATGAAAAAAGTTAACTTTAGATCAAATATTTAACGTCATGGTAATGATTGTTTCGGCTGATGCAGAAGAGATAAGAGCCCTTATAGAAGAAGAAAGAGAAAGAGAGATAATAAAATAGTAAATATAGCAGTTGCTTGAAAACGCAGTTTCATTTCATAGCGTATCTTTCTGTTTATTTATTTATTTATTTATTCCATTTATCTCGAAATTTAAGAAAATTGAGGAATTTTTCAGGGGATTTTTTGTTTCCCTTGAGAAAATTGTCGTATGTATAAGCCACCACGTGTCGATTTCCTCGACGTTTAATTGTTGTCTTCATTGATGTAAATAATCCAGCTCGGTACGAGGTTAACACTATTGTTTTTATGCGACGACGAAACATTCAGAATATCATCTTATAAAATAAAATAACATTCAGAATATCCTATACATATTTTTTTGACATCAATCAGCCATTCATTAGTAAAGACTAAACTATATTATTAGCTCCGCAACCTAAAGAAAAAAAAGAAAAAGAAAAAAAAGAGAGAGTAATGATTAACGTAGTATGGCTTGCGTTAGGTGGCATACGTACATATACGTTATACTTATACCATTAAGGGGTTTAATTAATTATTCAAGTGATAAACTTTGGTGTTTAGTTAAGTTTTTTTTAAAAATTTTACGAATAAAAATGACTTCACATGTACGCTTGACCTCGAGATCGAGAAGCTTTAATTCCAAGATTTCGAAGTCTGAACAAACTTTTGGAGGACCTACGCAATAAAACAAAAAGCTGCATGGCCACGTCATCATATCTTTGTATAATTAACTTCTTATTCCAAACAAAGTGTAAGTTTTTGTGGATCCACCACTTCAATTATATCCTTTTTAGAATGATTACAACATAACACCGATATGTGTAGTTAAAAGTTAGGACCCGGTTCTGTTTGGATCACAAAATAAATCCCTTTTAGTGAAAGTTTAATTGAACTGAAAGCAGTGGGTAATGGAAATATATGAAATAAACACAGAGATTAATGGGCCTATGGATACGGCCCATTTTGAATCGATCCAATCCAACCATCAGTTAGTGTGGACGGCCCGGGTTTATCAACCGTTCATTAGGTGAAGAACATCCAGAGTACTAGTACGGAACATAAGAAAATTAACTTAAGGATAATACATACTAGTTTATAAAACCTATCATCGCAAAGCGTTTTTTTTTTTGTTTTTCATAGAATTTGCTTCTTGATTTCAATAGAACAGAATGGGCGAATTCGTCATAAATATTATAATCAAAACAAGGAGGAACTATGTTCAAAAGATTAAAAAAAAATGAATTGGTAATCATGTTTTGTTTAAAAATTAAAATTATTAATCGAATACTCGTTTTGGGATATAACTATAGAAATATCCTTCATTTTTACAATATCAAATAGACACGAGAACGTGTTAGATTGTGACTCGCGTAAAATATCTGTCTTTGTTGTGTCATGCATGTTCGAGCCATGTGAGATTTTGGTTGACAACTTTTGTTGGTCAATTGATCCAATTTTCATGTTAAAAAAGTTTGTGGAATATAAATGGATTTGCCGTAAAAAAAAAACAAAAAACAAGGATTTACTTGTTAGAAATAATTAATTATCCATTTTAATATTATAATATTCTATATTTACATCGGTAAGTTTAGCCGATTTACGTTTGTTATATAATGTAACTTATGTGTGTTACATGTGTGAATTAATTGAAAGTAAAAAAAAAAGAGTTTAACTCTTTCACTTCTCTACGCACGTCTCCTCAAACATATATATATATTATATACATATATTTATATACATATCTCACCTTATATTACATATATATTTCGCAACACGTTATCAGCACGACCAGCTCTAATACCGAAAAGGTGAGGTTTAATTTATGTTTTAATTTATGTTTAATTTATTTTCTTTTAACGGAAAGATAGGCTCTGCCTTCTCCGTTTATATGTTATTTCGGGATGATAGGCACTGCCTTCCCCGAATCGATCGTTATTGGAGGCTATGCTTTTTTACGATCATGATGATCATATGGTAGACTATGTCACCTCAGATCATATGGTAGGCTCTGCCACCTCAAACAGCTTATGATTATATGGTAGACTATGTCACCTCAGATCAAAGCCTTATCTATAACTAAATGTCCAGAAGACATTTATTGAAAAAGTTTCAGAAGAACTTTATGTCCAGAAGACATAATGAATTTGTCCAAGAAGACAAATCATATGATTTAAATTATTGTTTTTTTAATTTTTATTTATTATCATTTGTTATTTAATTTATGTTTTTATATGCTTACGAATTTTAAAATTTTATCATGCAATTTAATTTTAAATTTTAAAAGTTGAATTTTAATTATTTTATGCTTAATAAATTGTTATACGGTTATTATGTCAAATCTAGCAAAACTCGAGATTGCTGCCCTTGATATATCTGAAAATAATTATATGAGGTGGGCAGTTGCAGCAAGGATGCATTTAAAAGCAAGAGGGCTCCTTGATACCATCGAAAAATCAAAGCCTACTCTTGAAGAGAAAAAGGCTAGTGCTATGATATTTTTAACCCACTATATCCATGATGGTTTAAAAGATGAATATATGACAAAAGAAGATCCTGCAGATCTTTGGCAATCACTCAAAGATAGGTTCGATCACCAGAAATATGTGATCTTACCGAAAGCTTAACACGAGTGGTTGAATCTCCGGTTTCAGGATTACAAAAGTGTTAGTGAATATAATTCCGCTTTGTTTGGAATTACTTCCAGGATAATTCTATGTGGGGAGAAGATAAGCGATTATGATATGATCGAAAAAACTCTCCAAACTTTTCACCCTGGAAATATAATCCTGCAGCAACAATACCGGACAAATGGATACCAGAAGTATTCAGAGTTGATGCAAGTTCTATTGGTTGCAGAACAAAATAATGAACTTGTAATGTTAAACCATCAAACTCGTCCTACTGGATCAGCTTCATTCCCAGAAGCGAATGTTGCGTCATCCAATTATAATTATGGACGAGGGCGCGGTCGAGGTTATGATCGTGGCCGTGGCCGTGGACGAAGAGGATATGGACGTGGACGTGGACGCGGACAAGGAAAAAGGTTCCGTCCTAATGATTTCAATGCTGAAAGAAATAACAAAAAGTTCAAAGGGAGCGAAGTTGGTCGTGTGACATATAAGCAGCATGAAAATGTTTACTACAGATGCGGCATGAAAGGACATTGGTCACGTATCTGTCGTACACCTAAACATTTGGCCGATCTGTATCAAGAGTCATAAAAGACTAAAGAAAGAGCAAATGAAACCAACTTCATTCATGGTGAATCTGGACCTTCTTTCGATGGCTTAAATGATGATACCTCTCTCGATATTGCTGATTTTGTAGTTGATCCTAAAGCCATCAACGAGAAACCAAATGACTAAGATCTTCCTGAAGAAGAGACTATGGCATGATGTTTGTTGATCTTCCTGAAGAAGAAAATAAAATAGAACTCCTAATATTTTTGTTATGTTTTGTTGTAAGATAGTTTTATTGTAATATAAATCTTTTGTTTTATTATATTAACGTATCTTTTATGAATATTTTTAAATTCAGAAAATGTCAATCTTTGACATCGGGGATGGAGACATATATACATGAGCAGTCTTCTTGCACACAATAATTAAGGATAAAAAATATTTCTCCTCCCTTAAAATAAAAGATTTCGCTGGAAGCGTGAATACTATATCTCGTAATGCAAAAATTATTATGGGCTCCGGAAGAGTCAGTTTTTCAATGCCAAGAGGAACAAAATTTGAAATAGATGATGCATTATTTTCCCCTAAATCTTATAGAAATTTGTTAAGTTTCAGAGATATCCGCAGAAATCGATATCACATAGAAACTATGAATAAGAAAGGCATCGAATATCTTTGCATTACATCAGTTATGTCGGAGAGAAAACAGATATTAGAAGAGCTAGCAGCTCTATCCTCCGGAATATATTCCACAAAAATAAATACGACTGAATCATATATTACGATGGCAAAGTTTACAAGTACATTTAAAATCTGGCATGAACGTTTAGGGCATCCTGGTTCAGTCATGATGACAAAAATTGTGGAAAACTCAAATGGCCATCCGTTGAAAAACCAGAAGATTTTTCAATCGAAAGAATTTTTATGTAATGCTTGTTCTCAAGAAAAACTAATAACTCGGCCGTCACCAGCTAAAATAGAGAATGAATCTCCAGTATTCTTAGAGAGAATACATGGTGATATATGTGGACCTATTCACCCACAATGCGGGCCATTTCGATATTTTATGGTATTGATTGACGCATCCAGCAGATGGTCACATGTATGTCTATTATTCTACGAAATCTAACTTCAAGATTCATTGCCAGATAATCGGGTTGAGAGCCTGATTCC